>PYHX02000467.1:35974383-36243145 GCA_004302925.2 Cochliomyia hominivorax | reverse complement strand
AATAGGAAACGTCTCAGGGCTATAACAAATAACCAGACCACATTTCAATTGAGCTCTATAATTATTGTGGATGTGAACGTGTCTAAAGCAGACAAATAGACAGACCGACAACGACGGAGATAGACGGACATAGCTAAATCGATACATATTTTTGATTTGATGCTAGAATATATTTATGGGGTCTGAGATGATACCTTCTTAGCGTTGCAACCCATTATGAACAAAGTTAATATACCCTTCACGAAAAAAAAACACTTAATTCAAATCTAATTTAATAAAAGCTTAATTCAAAAGCTTTTTATAAGAACAACTTACAGAAAGCTAAGAAATTTAAAACTTTCTATTTGTATTAAAAAGTTTCTTTATGTAATTTTGATTTTAAATCGAAAGCTCTTCTAATATCTAAAAAGCTTTTAAGCACTTTCAGTTATACTTTTTTTTAAATCTTTCCCTCATTAAAGTTAAAGCATTTTCCTATATTTCCTTATCAATCTATTCAAATCAATTTCATATAATTGACGTCAAAATCTTATTTTCATGAATTAATTTCAATTTCTCTCTTTTTTCTTTGCAAAATCTTGTTATGCTGCTCTTCTTCTCGCTCCTCTCTAAAACAAGTAAAAAGTGATTGTCATTTGTTGTTTTATTGCATCATTATTAAGAGAGACTAATTTCTTATTATTTCTTCATCTTCTCTTCTTCATTTTGTGGGTCAATAAAAAATTCTAAAATCAAAAAATGATAAGAAATTATTGTCGTTGTAAAAAAAATTCATTCATTCGAACAAAAAAAAAAAAAAAAAAAAAAAAAAAAAAAACGAGTTTGAAAATACAAAATTCTAATCAAATAATGAAGAAAAGTTTTAAAGCTCAAATCTAATTTCCTCTTTGTGGCAAAAAATGCGAAAAAGAAAAAATATCAGTCACCGATTAATGACTGAAAGAGGAAGGAAATTAAATTTAATAAAAATTATAAACTTTATTGGAAAAAAAATGGAAGATAGAAAGATGAATAGAAGCGCTTAATTTTAAAAAAAGCAACTTAAAAGCTTTTTATCTTATAAAACAGAATTGAAAGAAATCTCTTTGAAAAACTTTGTACTTAATTAAATAGAAATGTTTTCGATATACACAAAAGTCAAGTTATCTGATAACTTGTCTTTTCTATAGAAAATTTTCTATAGAAGAGACAAGTTATCGATAACTTTTCTATAGAAGAGAGCAAGTTATCGATAACTTTTCTATAGAAGAGACAAGTTATCGATAATTTTTCTATAGAAGAGACAAGTTATCGATAACTTTTCTATAGAAGAGACAAGTTATCGATAACTTTTCTATAGAAGAGACAAGTTATCGATAACTTTTCTATAGAAGAGACAAGTTATCGATAACTTTTCTATAGAAGAGACAAGTTATCGATAACTTTTCTATAGAAGAGACAAGTTATCGATAACTTTTCTATAGAAGAGACAAGTTATCGATAACTTTTCTATAGAAGAGACAAGTTATCGATAACTTTTCTATAGAAGAGACAAGTTATCGATAACTTTTCTATAGAAGAGACAAGTTATCGATAACTTTTCTATAGAAGAGACAAGTTATCGATAACTTTTCTATAGAAGAGACAAGTTATCGATAACTTTTCTATAGAAGAGACAAGTTATCGATAACTTTTCTATAGAAGAGACAAGTTATCGATAACTTTTCTATAGAAGAGACAAGTTATCGATAACTTTTCTATAGAAGAGACAAGTTATCGATAACTTTTCTATAGAAGAGACAAGTTATCGATAACTTTTCTATAGAAGAGACAAGTTATCGATAACTTTTCTATAGAAGAGACAAGTTATCGATAACTTTTCTATAGAAGAGACAAGTTATCGATAACTTTTCTATAGAAGAGACAAGTTATTGATAACTTTTCTATAGAAAGAGACAGTTATTGATAACTTTTCTATAGAAGAGACAAGTTATTGATAACTTTTCTATAGAGAGAGACAAGTTATCGATAACTTTTCTAATAGAAGAGAGACAAGTTATCGATAAGTTTTCTATAGAAAAAAAGGTTAACGATAACTTTTCCATAGAAAAAACAAGTTAACGATAATTTTCTATAGAAAAGACAAGTTATCGATAAGATCTTAAATCTCAAACTTTTCTATAGAAAAAGTCAAGATCTTGAATCTCAAACTTTTCTATAGAAAAGGTCAAGATCTTGAATCTCAAACTTTTCTATAGAAAAGGTCAAGATCTTGAATCTCAAACTTTTCTATAGAAAAGTCTAAGAACATGAATATCAAACTTTTCTATAGTTTTCTATAGAAAAGACAAGTTATCGATATCGTTTCTATAGAAAAAATCTTAATAAAAAAATCAATCAAAATCTTGATTTAGTTTTGATCAAGATTATTTCTTCAAAAAACATTATAGATAAATATCTTCGTTTTCTATAAATCGTTTTTGGTATTTCAATTAGAAGAGATAGAGATCATGATCTTAATTTCTCAAATCTGATTTTCGATCTGATTTGCAATATCCAATAGTTTTCTATAGAAAAGTTATCGATTTTCTTAATAAAAAAATTGTTAAGACTAAAACGTTATATTTTGGTTCGTCCCCCTTCTAAATGCTGAAACCAAAATGTGGAAAATAAAACAGAATGTGATAAGTATTTAATGTATGTATTTAGATACCAACAAAAACAATATTGAAAATCTAAAAAATGAAGAGAAGAAAAAAAGTTAAAACAATAAAAAATATAAAACAACTTTTAAAGAAGAGTATGACGTCGTCGTTGGTAGAATCATCTAATTTTCGGGTTGTTCTTCTATTTCTATATTCTATTTAAACTATATCTATGTATGTGTATGTGTGCGTGATAATATGAGTGTTAGTTTAAGCCATTATTTAGGTAAATGGACAACATTTTTAAACCATCAATTGTCTCTCTTCGTAAAAAAACATTAAAAAAATTTTAATTTTTATCTACTTTTTAAGTCTAAAAAGGGGGAGAATGGAATGGAAGTGAAACTAAAAACTACACGAGTAAGAATGTTATATTCGGCTATGCCGAATCTTTAATACCCTCCACTAAAAGTGGGTGTAGTAGTAAATATGTTATTTTTCTCACATATACACTCAAACATATACTCATGGACGTAAAGAACATTTAAAAGTTTTTCCTAAATTTAACACGAAACATTTAATGAGTCATAAAATTATTTATATTTCTGGCTATAACTTTCATTCTACTGAACCGATTTTTATAATTTTTGGAATGATAATGAAGTACGATAATTCTTTGCTTGATCTAGAAGGTTGCCTAAGATATTAGTCTATATCTTTTAAAATACTGACACGATTTTGACTGATCATACGTAGGACACTTCTTAGGGTTATAATTTCAATTTCAGTGAGCTCAATTAAGCATTGTTTGTTGTAAGCGTGCCGACAGTAGACAGACAGACATAGAATCAGACATAAATCGACTCTGATTTCAATTCGATGAAAGTACGGATTGACAAACTTAATATACCTTTTTCATCACTTGTGGTGGTGGAGGGTATTAAAACAAGAAAGAAGAAAAATAGTGGTCAACATTTGAAATTAATTTTTGTTTTTTTGTTTTCCTCAACTTTCCGATGTTTAAAGTGGATTTTAGTCTTTTTTGTTTGTTTGTTTGTTTGTTGTGCCAAATGGCAAAAAAAACTCCCATTTTATTGAGGGGGAACCATTTTTTTGGGGTCTGGTTCTGATTTTTTTGTTAATCGAAATCGTTTAAAAAAAGAGAGAAACAAAAAACAACATTTAATTTAAAATTCTCTGTTTCTTCTATATTTATTTTTCTAGTATTCAAGGCCAATAACAGCCAATGACCGATTAAAATTAAAATTTCATTTCAAATTGTTTTTTTTTATTTTATTATTTATTCTATTCAATGAATTTAATTTAAAAAAAATATTCAAAATGTGGGTATAAAAATTAAAATACAGAAAAAATAAATATTTGGAGGAAATAAATTTAATTTAGAAAAGAAAATTTAATAAAAAAAAGTTAAGAAAAAACAAAATTATTCAATAGAATATAATAGAATATATGAAGAAAAGTCAAGATCTTGAATCTGAAACTTTTCTATAGAAAAGTCTAAGATCATGAATCTGAAACTTTTCTATAGAAAAGTCTAAGATCATGAATCTGAAACTTTTCTATAGAAAAGTCTAAGATCATGAATCTTTAATTTTTCTATAGAAAAATCTAAGATCATGAATCTTCAATTTCTATAGAAAAATCTAAGATCATGAATCTTCAATTTTTCTATAGAAAAAAACTAAGATCATGAATCTTCAATTTTTCTATAGAAAAAAACTAAGATCATGAATCTTCAATTTTTCTATAGAAAAAAACTAAGATCATGAATCTGAAACTTTTCTATAGAAAAGTCTAAGATCATGAATCTCCAATTTTGTCTATAGAAAAGTCTAAGATCATGAATCTTCAATTTTTCTATAGAAAAATCTAAGATCATGAATCTTCAATTTTTCTATAGAAAAATCTAAGATCATGAATCTTCAATTTTTCTATAGAAAAATCTAAGATCATGAATCTTCAATTTTCTATAGAAAAATCTAAGATCATGAATCTTCAATTTTTCTATAGAAAAATCTAAGATCATGAATCTTCAATTTTTCTATAGAAAAATCTAAGATCATGAATCTTCAATTTTGTCTATAGAAAAATCTAAGATCATGAATCTTCAATTTTGTCTATAGAAAAATCTAAGATCATGAATCTTCAATTTTGTCTATAGAAAAATCTAAGATCATGAATCTTCAATTTTGTCTATAGAAAAATCTAAGATCATGAATCTTCAATTTTGTCTATAGAAAAATCTAAGATCATGAATCTCCAATTTTTCTATAGAAAAAAACTAAGATCATGAATCTTAAATTTTTCTATAGAAAAAAACTAAGATCATGAATCTTCAATTTTGTCTATAGAAAAATCTAAGATCATGAATCTTCAATTTTGTCTATAGAAAAATCTAAGATCAGGAATCTCCAATTTTTCTATAAAAAGTCTACGATCATGAATCTCAAACTTTTCTATAAAAAAGTCTAAGATCATGAATCTCAAACTTTTCTACGGAAAATTCAACATCTTTCTTAAAGAGTCAAGATCCTGCTCTTTTGCTTTCTTATGAAACAATATTGAATCTATTACAATTCTATAGAAGAAGTTAATACTTTGATTTATAACAGGATTTTTGACCTATAACGTTCCTATAAAATCAGATCTTGATCTATCACATTTTTTATAAAATAGTGAAGTAAAAAGCTAAAAAAGAAATGAATCCATAACTTTCGCTATAAAGGTTTATTTTAAAAACTTATGAATCATTTCTCTTTGATAACAAATTAAGATCTTGATTCGGCAACTTTCTATAAAAAGATCAGCATTATCTTGTTTTGATCTTCATTTTAATGATCTTTTCAAGATCTGTAGATCAATTAACCTTTATTATACAAGATCAATGTCTGTATAATAAACAGTGAAGATTTTGACCTGATCAATTCTCTTTTCAAAAATATCGATCTGTTTGATCTTTCTAAGATCATCAATAGAGATTCTTTTATCTTACTTGATCTTAACTATTCTCTTAGCAAATATTCATCTCTAGAAAATTTCTTAAATAAAATAAAATAAATAAATATTTCTATACAGTTAATGAAGTATGAGGAAGTATATGATGTAGATCACATGACCTTAAGTACATGATGAGGAGATAATTAATTTATAGAAAACATCAGGTATAAGACATCTTAATCTCAAGATCATGATTTTCTTTATATAGAAATCATGTGCTAAGTGATTATGATTTTCTATAAAGAAAAATGATCATGATCTACATGATCATGTTTTGTTTCTATATGAAAAACCGTTCATGATCTAAATAATCTAAAATTTTTATAAAGAAAATATGATAATGAACTAGAGATCATTATTTTTCTGAATGAAAAAATAGTCATGTTTTGGAAGACTATGATTTTTTTTCTATATCAGCATATGATCATGATGATTTTTTATATAGAAAACGATCACCATCTAGATAATCTAAAATTCTATAAAGAAAAGATGATAATGAACTAGAGATCAATATTTTTCTGAATAAAAAAATGGTCATGTTTTAAGAGATCATGATTTTTTCTATACACCAAATGATCATTGATTTTTTCATATAGAAAACGATCACCATCTAGATAATCATAAATTATATAAAGAAAATATGATAATGAACTAGAGATCAATTATTTTTCTAAATAAAAAAATTGATCATGTTTTAAAAAGAATTATGATTTTTTCTATACACCAAATGATCATGAATTTTTTTAATTCAGACAATGATCATGATTAGAAGACTTTAAATTTTTATATAATAATAATGCTTTTGATCATTAGATGATCATGATTTCTTCTATAAAGTACAAATGTTAGTTGTAGTACAACTTTGTAATTATAGATCAAGATCTTTATAGATCATGATTTTTCGAGATCAAAGTCCATGAATTATATAAAAAGAAGTTAATGATCTTGATCGTGAACTTGCTAAGGTTAGAATAATTGGTTCAAGATCAAGAAATTTATCGGGGATTTAAATTATTTAATTTTAAAAAAATTTTCGTTGTTCATTTTTCACTTTTTGCTGGTAAAAATTCATTATCTAACAATAAATTTGAGGCATCGTGGGGCCATTTTATCAGCATAAATTTGTTCTGAATAATTTTTTTTTTATATATTTTTTTATTGTTTTTATTTTTATTTTAGTTTAACGAAAAGTAGGTTGAATTATTTTAAGAGTGAATGTTTATTATTTACGATTCTTTTTGGCATTTTAGCAACCCACTCATGTTGCATGTCCATAAGAGATTGATAGAATACAAAAATACATTTTTTTATATATATTTTTTTGCGTTGATAAGATACGTTAAATTGATGATGAAACCCAAAATAATAAAATGTACTTTTCACAAGAATACTTTTATTTCCACTTTTTTATAAAATTGTTTTTTTTCTTTTTTATACCCTACACCAATCACAAGTGGTGAAGAGGATGTATTAAAAACTTTGTCCTTTCATGTGTAACACTTAGTCAATTTAGCTATGTGCATCTGTCTGTTTATTTGTCCATCTATCTGCCTGTCAGTCTATTTGTCCGTCTGTATGTCTATTGTTGGCAAGCTCACATCTACAATAATTGACAGAGCGCAATGAAATTTGGCCTGATTAAAATCGGTTAAGAATGTAGACCGATCTCTGAACCTCTAATTTCAAGCGTTTTCAAGGTTTTTAATTATTATTATTATTATTATTATTATTATTATTATTATTATTACTTTGCAATAAAATTTTAACTTAACAAAATGACCAGTTTTTGTTGTCATGTCTGGTTAATTTTCTTTTTTATGAAATTTTTCATATAAATAATTTTCATGTGGTTAATGTAATGAAAAAGTAATAATAATTTAAGTGTATCAGTCTAAGACATTGAAAAAAATTTATATTTAAAATAATAAAAATAATAATAAGATTATAATAAATAAATAGTTGGAAAACGCTATAACATTCTTGGTCTTATAATTAATCTCTCAGAGTTTTGTCTGCTTAAATCAAGTGCGAAGGACCAAGGGAATTTTAATAAAGTAAATAATTAATATTAAACATTAAAGCAAGAGAGATAGAGAGAGAGAGGAGAGGGAAGAAAAAACCTTAAAAAGAAAAAAAGTATTTCTGTTAAAATTAAAAAAAAAAAGAGTAAAAAAAATATATTCCTTCTCTGTCTAGAAATATGTTTTCTTAAAATAAAAAAAATGTTAAGAATTATTCTTCAATATCCCTACCAGCCACATACCGCTGTGAAGTAAATACATTATGTTTCATACTATAATCAACTTACACATACAATCACAGACGTAAACAATATATAAACGGTTTTCAAAATTTAAACACGAAACACTTATGAGTCAATAAAATTATTATTTTTTGGCTAAACATTTTCTATTACTGAACCATTTTGGTAATTTTTGGAATGGTAATGAATCATTATAACTTTATGTTAATGAAAATATTTTCATTCTAATTTGTTGATATATAAAGTCGACAATTTTACGCTTGAACTTAAGAGAGGTTGCCTCAGATATCGGTCTATTTCTTTAAATATACTCAATCGATTTTGCTGATTTTGAATAAGAAACTTCTTAGGACTAAAAATCTTCGCTTGAACTAAGAGAGGTTGCCTCAGATATCGGTCTATATCTTTAAATATACTCAATCGATTTTGCTGATTTTGAATAAGAATCTTCTTAGGACTCACGGCAAATTTCATTGAGTTCTATTAAATTATTGTGGACGTGCGCGTGCGATCAACAGACAGATAGACAGACAGACATAGCTATATCGACTTAGAGTTTGATTTGATGCCAGAATATATATACATTATGGGATCTAAGATGATTTCTTTTTAGCGTTACACTCCAAATGACATATACCCTCTTCTCCACTTGTTCTGGTGGAGGGTGTAAAAAAGCTGTTGTATAAAAAATCCATAAATTATCAGGTGTTTTTTGTTTTGTTTTTGTAATAAAAAAATAAACTCAAAATCTATACGATCGTGTTATGAATGAATAATTAAAAAAATATTCAATCGAATAAAGTGAATACAAATTTTAAGAATTTTATTTAATCAATTATAAAACTACAATATTACAGATGTTTGAATACAAAATGTCAAATAATGGTTTATTTATGTCGTTGGCAAAATGATGTCATACGTTTTTAAGTTGTAACATGTAAAATGGAAATGATTTAATTACACTCTTTTTATCTCTACAAAGATAAAAGTTAAGTTATCAATAACTTTTTTATAGAAAAGTTATGTTATCGATAACTTTTCTATAGAAAAGTTATGTTATCGATAATTTTTCTATAGAAAAGTTAAGTTATCGATAACTTTTCTATAGAAAAGTTATGTTATCGATAACTTTTCTATAGAAAAGTTATGTTATCGATAACTTTTCTATAGAAGAGTTATGTTATCGATAACTTTTCTATAGAAAAGTTATGTTATCGATAACTTTTCTATAGAAAAGTTATGTTATCGATAACTTTTCTATAGAAAGTTAAGTTATCGATAACTTTTCTATAGAAAAGTTAAGTTATCGATAACTTTTCTATAGAAAAGTTAAGTTATCGATAACTTTTCTATAGAAAAGTTAAGTTATCGATAACTTTTCTATAGAAAAGTTAAGTTATCGATAACTTTTCTATAGAAAAGTTAAGTTATCGATAACTTTTCTATAGAAAAGTTAAGTTATCGATAACTTTTCTATAGAAAAGTTAAGTATCGATAACTTTCTATAGAAAAGTTAAGTTATCGATAACTTTTCTATAGAAAAGTTAAGTTATCGATAACTTTTCTATAGAAAAGTTAAGTTATCGATAACTTTTCTATAGAAAAGTTAAGTTATCGATAACTTTTCTATAGAAAAGTTAAGTTATCGATAACTTTTCTATAGAAAAGTTAAGTTATCGATAACTTTTCTATAGAAAAGTTAAGTTATCGATAACTTTTCTATAGAAAAGTTAAGTTATCGATAACTTTTCTATAGAAAAGTTAAGTTATCGATAACTTTTCTATAGAAAAGTTAAGTTATCGATAACTTTTCTATAGAAAAGTTAAGTTATCGATAACTTTTCTATAGAAAAGTTAAGTTATCGATAAATTTTCTATAGAAAAGTTAAGTTATCGATAACTTTTCTATAGAGAAGTTTAGTTATCGATAACTTTTCTATAGAAAAGTTAAGTTATCGATAACTTTTCTATAGAAAAGTTAAGTTATCGATAACTTTTCTATAGAAAAGTTAAGTTATCGATAACTTTACTAAAGAAAAGTTAAGTTATCGATAACTTTACTATAGAAAAGTTATGTTATCGATAACTTTACTATAGAAAAGTTAAGTTATCGATAACTTTTCTATAGAAAAGTTCACTTTTAATTATAATTAAAGTTAAAAAAAAATTCTTTAAAAAAATTTATTTCCTAATTTTTGAATAAGAATTTCTGGTTGAATAATCAAAACAACAAACAAAATTTATTTTTAGAATTAAATATTTTTTGAAGGAAGAAAAAGAGGAGAGAAAAAGAAAGAACTTGTTTTTGTTCTTGTTAAGTGTTTGACAAACATGACAAATAAATTCCCTCCTCTAGTGTCAAAAAGAAAAAGAGAGATCTGAATAATTAATGTCTTTTTTCTTTATTTTTTAATTTTTGTAATGAATAAATAATAAAATATTAAAAGATTAAAAGATTAATGATCGATCGATTCTATTGAAGAGAAAGATAATAAGAGTTATTTATTTATAAAATAAGTTAAGAAGTTTTAAGGGGAAAATATTACAGATTTATTAGTTTTTTAGTGCAGTAAAAAAGACTTAAATAAGGAGTGAGATCGAAAAATTTTAAATTTTAAAAATTTGTAGGTTTTAAAAAGGAATAATAGGAAATTTCTGAGAACTATAACAAATACCCAGACCAAATTTCATTGCGTTCTGTCAATTATTGTGGATGTGAGTGTGCCAAGGACAGACAGACCAATAGATGGACACACACAGCTAAATCGACTCATATTTTGATATGATGCAAGAATATATACATTACGGGATCTTGGATCATTCCTTCTTAACGTTACACAGGTAATAACAAAGTAAATATACTCTCTTCACCACTTTTGGTGCTGGCGGATTAAATGTTTTAATTAAAATCTTGTGTTAAAAAAATTTTCGATCTCAGTCCTTGTTAAAAAAATACATGAAAATTATTCAAAACTAACCTTTTTAATAAAGAAAAAAATTCTTTAATTTAAAATGAAAAGATGTTAAACCCTGTGAAAGGTGGAAACAAGATCAGCGATCTACAGCAGCTGTTTATTTGATGATTTGGTGATTGTTTTTGAAAAGATCCAAAGGGCAGATTTAAAGAATTTTTATTAAATAATTATAGAATTTTTTTATTTAATTAAAATTTTTATTAAATTTATAACATTTTTAAATGATTTTTTTTTTGATTTTTGCTTTTTTCCCTCGATGACTTTTTATTAATACAAAAATATTTTTTTTTTTTTGATTTCAAATGTTATTGTATTTTTTTTATTTGATTATTTATATATTGTTATTGTTGTTGTTGTTTTTTTTTCTATTTATTTATTAATATTATTCTTTTGCTTTTTTGTTGTTGTTGTTGTTATATTTTATTTTAATTTTTTTATTAAACTTCTATGCTAATTGAATTGAAAAGAAGAAAAAAAAACATGGTTTATTAATGTTGTTTTTGTTATTAATTTATTTATTAGATCTGTATTTGTATACAATCTAACACTCTCACACTCACACTCTCACAAAGAAATTTATGCGAATTAAAAAGACACTTATATTTTATTTTATTTTATTTGTGTTCGTTTGTTCAGGTATCACGAAATCATTGCGTGTCAAAACGATTAATTTTTATTAAAAAAAACTTACTGAAACACTCTCTCTCTCTCTCTCTGTCTTCATCATTCATTCATTTACTTCTCCCTCCTCCTACCTCTATCAATAATAAGTACAACAAAACATTTAAACACTCTTTAAATAATAAAATAAAATAAAATAATTCATTCACTTAACTTCTCCACTCACTTTTAAACACTCTCGTACTTAACACCAACAACTTATTTAAAAAACAACAACAAAAAAGTAAGAATGTTTTGTTTAGCTACGTCGAATCATAAATACCCACCACCACAAATACGTGTGAAGTTAATACGTTATATTTCGAACATACACACTCACAGACGTATACAATATAATGAAAGTCCTTCGCTTGAACTAAGAGGACGCTGCATATATCGCTCTATATCTTTTAACATACTAAACCGATTTCATTCTAACTGTTTATGTGAGCGTGCCAAAAACAGACAGACAAACGGACATAGATAAATCGACTCAGATTTTGATTTGATACACGAATATATATACATTTTGGAGTCTGAGATGTTTCCTCCTCAGCGTTACACACGAAATGACAAAGTTTATATACCCACTTCACGACTTGTGATGGTGTAGGGCAAGAAAAACTGCTCTTCACCTCAACTCAAAGGTAAAATTTATACAAATTTGTGTAAACATGTGTTCTTTTTAAGAATTTTTAAATAAATTTTCAATAAAAAATTAATATAAATTAATTAAAATAAATTATAAAAATTTAAACAAATTAAATTAATTAAACTTCATTAATTTTTCATCTCCCTTTTGACATTTGGAATTTTTTACTTCAAAAAAAAATCGAAAAATATTTTTATAATTATTGAAACAGGAAAATCGAAATTAATTTCAATTTATTTATTTGTTCTTAGTTGCTGTTGTTGTTTTATTGAGTTTTTTGTTGTTGTACAGTATTAATAATTATTATTAATAAATAATTAATTTGCTTTGACATCAATTTTCGTTTAATAATGAACTTTTTGAAAAAAAAGTAATAAAATAATTATTAATATGGAATATATAGCGATAATTTGAATAATCTAAAGATCGAAAGATCATGAATTTGTTATAAGGAGATCCTGACTTTCTCTATACAGAAAATTGTACAAACTAAAGATCTTATGTTTTTGTTGATCATGAATTTTAATCTTAAGATCAATTTTTTATAAAGAAATCTAAAGCTGATGAACAAACTAAAGATCATTTGTTCCAAAAAGAAAATTTCTTGTTCATAATTTTATAAACAAGAGATCATGAGGAAAATTTCACGATCAAAAGATCATAAATTTTTCGATAAAAAAAATTTAATAATTTTTAATAAAAATTTTCTTGTAAAAAAAACTTTTGTTCCTCATTATCCATAAAAAGATATATTCATGATCATAAGTTGATCACAAATTTTGATATAGAGATCATGCTATTACTAATAGGGAAATCTAAAGAAAAAAATTGCAATAAAACTTAATAAATTCATTAAATTTTCTACAGATTCATGACTTTTTGAGAAAAAAATTCATGATCTTGTGATCATAAAAAACTTCTTGATCAAAAGATCATGAACGTTATTTTGTTAAAAAATGATCTTTATAAAAAACTCTTGGCTCTCATTATCCAGAAAAAAATTCATGATCAATGGCAGATCACAAATTTTGATATAGAGATCATGGTACTACTAATAGGGAAATCTAAAGATCATGACTTTTTCTATAAAGAAAATTTGCATAAACTAAAGATCATAAAATTTTCACCAGAAAAGTGTCATGATCTTGAATTTTTATCTAGAGATCATGAATTTTTGAAAAAGAAAATTTCATAATCTTATGATCATAAAAAAACTTCATGATTAAGAGATCATGAACGTTATTTTGATTAAAAATTATCGTCATAGAAAAATTCTTGGCTCTGATTATCCAGAAAAAGAAAATTTCATGATCATAAGCGGATCAATAGTATTGATATAAAGATCAAGGAATTTTTTTATAGAAAAATTTAAAAATCATGACTTTTTCTATAAAGAAAATTGCATAAACTAAAGATCATAAAGTTTTCATCAGAAAATTGTCATGATCATGAATTTTAAAAAAGAAAATTTCATGAAAAGTGTCATGATCATGCATTTTGATATAAAGATCATGATATTTTCAAAGAAGATATTTTTATGGTCAGATTTTTTAAGAAAACTTCATGATCAAAAGATAAAAAAAAAATACTTTTTTACATATCGATTTCATCGATAACTTTTCTATGAAACAGAACAAATTCTCGATATTTTTCTATAGAAAGTTTGTGTTAATTAATTTTTCTATTGAAAATTTATCGGGAAATTATTTTTTTATAATTTTTTTTTTTCATTTAATTTTTTTTTTCTAATTTTTTTTAAATTTTTAAATCACTGATAATTTTAATAATTTTTATTTTGCGATAATCCACACGACATTCATAATAAAATATCAAATATAAAAAAGAAACCTTGAATTAAACAAATAAAAAAAAATCGAAAAAGAAACTTTGCAATAACTTTTTTGTTGGTTTTTGAAATAAATTTTTGCTTTTTCAAATAATTTAAAATCAGAGTATGGAAAAAAACTCGGACCAAAATCTCTATTTTCAAATGATTTTTATTTTTACTCTTCTTTGAGGAGATTAAAAAAAATGAAACTCTTTTCATTGCGATTTAAATTTTAATCTTTATTAATTCGATTTTGCTCTGTAGAAAATCGGAGAAAATTACTTTACTCTTCTTTTAGAGAAGAGTAAAAAAGAAGTTGTTTTGTTTTTTAATCCTCAAAATTGCGATATGTGTCACACAAAAAAATTATTATCGCAATAAAACTTATTGTTGTTGTTCAATATAATTTTAAAATTCTTTTGATTAAAATCTTTTTTAATTTTAATCATTTTTTCGAATTTGTTCAAAGAGCGATAAAAAATAAAGTTTTTTTTTATTCTTCAAAAAATACGATCGTTTGAAGTATAAAAAAGTGTCAAAAACCGTAATTTGTTAAAAACATTCAAATGAAATTAAAATTAATTTCAATAAATAAAATTAAAAAAAATAATAATAATAATTTCATGCAAAAACGAAGTCAAATCCTCCACATTTTTCTTCTTTTTTCGTTTCTTTTTTTCTGTTTAATTTAATTAAAAGCGTTTTATTTTTATTGTTGTTAATTAATTAAACAGCTGGTTTTAATTAAATAACAATATTATTGTTGTTTTAACAACAACAACAACTTTGGATTCATATGGTGAGAAATGGTGTAATTTAGTTGTGGTGATGACATGTTTTTCATAACGAACACACACACACACACAGAGTTAACGAAAAAAAAAGAAGAGGATAAGAAAGAGCAAAATGTTTGTACTGAGTGTTTAAATAAGAGAGAGAATAAGTGAGGAAAAGAAAGAGTTGTGGTGGGGCAGAGTGTTGACCGTTACAATTTGATTTGTTTTTATTTTAATTTCTGTTTTTTTTTGTTATACAAAGAAGTTTTTGAAAAAAATAAATTTTATTATTTTTATTTAGTTTAAATTGTTCTTGTTTTTCTTATTATTGTTTTTGTTGTTGTATTTCTTTTAAATACCTCTTACGCATACACAAACACTTATTTAAAGTCATTAATAAAAAAATTAAAAAAAAATAGGGGGAGACAAAAATTTTGTTTTATTTTTTGTTGTTGTTTCTTTTTAATACCCTCCACCAAGTAATACGCAAGTGGTGTATTAACTTTGTCATTTCGTGTGTAACGCTTAAAGGAATCATATATGTTCTTGCAACAAATCCTAAATCTTAGTCAATTTGGCTATGTCAGTCTGTCTGCCTCGGTGTCTGATAGCTCAATGAAATTTAGCCAGAGACCTGAAAAGCTTCCTATTAAAAACCAGCAAAATCGGTTTAATATATAAAAAGATATAGACTAATATCTGAGGCAATTTCTAAGTTCAAACAAAGATCTTTCGTCAAATACAAATTAGAATGAAATTGTATCATAACATGAAGTTGTATGTACTTCATTACCATACTAAAAACTTAATAAAATCGGTTCAGTAGCAAAAAAGGAGTTATAGCAAAAATATAACACATTTTTTGACTCATTATAAGTGTTATAAAATTATTAAATTTACATCTGTATATTTACATCTGTTTATGTGTTTATATACGAAACATAATATATTTACTTCACCTACATTTACGATGGAGGGTATTGATGATTCGGCATAGCCGAATATAGCATTCTTACTGGTTTTTTTTTAATATTGTTGTTGTGTTAATTTGGTTATATTTTTATTATTATTGTTGTTGTATTTGTTGTTATTCTTTTTTTCTGTTGTATATTATTGTTGTATTTTTTTTTGTATTCAATATGTAAATAAATTATGTAAATTATTTTTAAGGTTTTAAACAAAATTTTATTTTAGTTGTTGTTTTTTGTATTTTTATTTTTTTGTTAATCTTTAAAAATCAAAAATATAAAAACAAATTGTTGTTGTTGTACTTTTTAACACTTTAAACTGGTTCGAGTTTTAAACAAAACAAAAAATTAATAAATAAAGAAACCAGCTTTAACCAAAATTTTATAACGTTTTTATGATAATTTAACTTAATCTTCACTTTTTTAAAATTAAAAAAAAAATAATAAATAAAATTTTTCCTTTTTTATAATTTATTTAAAATTTTCTTATTATTATTTTTTATTTATTTTAATTTTTTTCAAATTTTAAACATTTTTTTTAAAATTGAAAACGTTTTGAATTTTTTTTCATTATTCAAAATTTATTTTAAAATTTTTCAATTTTCAATATTTAAAAAAATTATTTAATTTTTTTTCTCAATCACATTTTTTTCTTCTAAAAATTCACAAACATATGTTTTTTTGCAATAAAAAACACTTTAAATTTAATTTACTTTAATTTCTTACTTTTTCTATTGTAACAATTTTATTTAAAGCGGTTTTTCCAAAATTTCTTTCTTTTCTAATTTAAAAATTAAATTTCCGTTAATTTAATCTATAAATATTTTTTCTTTCACATTCACATTTTTTTCAAGTCTTTTTTCTTCTAAAAATTTTCTTTTAAATTTCATTTAATAAGTTTTAATCTTTTTCTCAAAAATAATTTTCTTCCGTTTTATAAAAAAATAACGTTCTTGACCGTTTGATAAAAATTTTTACAATAATCATACGTCCCACTATCCAAATCATTCAAAACGGCCATTTATTAAACTGTACTCTCATTTCCTCTCGTCCTCTCTCTCACTCTCTTTTACTTCATCACATTTTTATTTCTTAAAAAAAAGCTTTTTTCGTTGTTTTTTTTTTTTCATATTCTCTTTTTTTAATCTCCCTCTCTCTCTCTCATAAATTTCATTCTCTGTTTATTTATATTTTAATTCTTTTTACAACAACATCTTTTATTATTATTTACTATTTCGGTTCCAGTTTCAGTATTTTATTGTTATTTTTGTTGTTGTTGTTCTCACACTTCAAATATTTCTGTCTTCTTTAGTTTTGTTCTTTTAGTTTTATTTTTAAAAAAATACAACAACAAAAACATCAAAATAAAAATCTCATAAATTAAAATAAAGCAAAGCTCAGCTGTTTTAGAGTGTGCGCTATTTTGAAACGAGGGGTGGGAGTCAAAATTTAGGAAAATATAATTATTTAAATATTCCACAATCTGCAAAGTAAACTTACGCTCATAAAAGAAAAATATCGTTAACTCTCCTTTCTGTAAAGAAAATAGTAAAAATGTTCAATTTTTCAAAGAAAAAATATCGATAACTTTATTATTCCAAATAAAACTTATCGATAACTATATTATTCTAAATATAACATATCAATAATTATATTATTTTATAAATTTTTCTATAGAGAAAAAGTATTTTTTTTTCTATACAGAAAAAATAATGAACTATAGAGAATATGACTTTTTTCTATAGAGAAAAATGTGTTCATGATCATGAATTTTTCTATAGAGAGAAAAAAGTGTTCATGATCATGAATTTTTCTATAGAGAGAAAAAAGTGTTCATGATCATGAATTTTTCTATAGAGAGAAAAAAGTGTTCATGATCATGAATTTTTCTATAGAGAGAAAAAAGTGTTCATGATCATGAATTTTTCTATAGAGAGAAAAAAAGTGTTCATGATCATGAATTTTTCTATAGAGAGAAAAAAGTGTTCATGATCATGAATTTTTCTATAGAGAGAAAAAAGTGTTCATGATCATGAATTTTTCTATAGAGAGAAAAAAGTGTTCATGATCATGAATTTTTCTATAGAGAGAAAAAAGTGTTCATGATCATGAATTTTTCTATAGAGAGAAAAAAGTGTTCATGATCATGAATTTTTCTATAGAGAGAAAAAGTGTTCATGATCATGAATTTTTCTATAGAGAGAAAAAAGTGTTCATGATCATGAATTTTTCTATAGAGAGAAAAAAGTGTTCATGATCATGAATTTTTCTATAGAGAGAAAAAAGTGTTCATGATCATGAATTTTTCTATAGAGAGAAAAAGTGTTCATGATCATGAATTTTTCTATAGAGAGAAAAAAGTGTTCATGATCATGAATTTTTCTATAGAGAGAAAAAAGTGTTCATGATCATGAATTTTTCTATAGAGAGAAAAAAGTGTTCATGATCATGAATTTTTCTATAGAGAGAAAAAAGTGTTCATGATCATGAATTTTTCTATAGAGAGAAAAAAGTGTTCATGATCATGAATTTTTCTATAGAGAGAAAAAAATGTGTTCATGATCATGAATTTTCTATAGAGAGAAAAAATGTGTTCATGATCATGAATTTTTCTATAGAGAGAAAAAATGTTCATGATCATGAATTTTTCTATAGAGAGAAAAAAATGTTCATGATCATTGAATTTTTCTATAGAGAGAAAAAAAGTGTTCATGATCATGAATTTTTCTATAGTAGAAAAAAATGTTCATGATCATGAATTTTTCTATAGAGAAAAAATGTGTTCATGATCATGAATTTTTCTATAGAGAAAATGTGTTCATGATCATGAATTTTTCTATAGAGAAAAAATGTGTTCATGATCATGAATTTTTCTATAGAGAAAAAATGTGTTCATGATCATGAATTTTTCTATAGAGAAAATGTGTTTCATGATCATGAATTTTTCTATAGAGAGAAAAAGTGTTCATGATCATGAATTTTTCTATAGAGAGAAAAAAGTGTTCATGATCATGAATTTTTCTATAGAGAGAAAAAAGTGTTCATGATCATGAATTTTTCTATAGAGAAAAAAGAGTTCATGATCATGAATTTTTCTATAGAGAAAAAAGTGTTCATGATCATGAATTTTTCTATAGAGAAACAAGTGTTCATGATCATGACATGATCTCTATGGATCATATTCATAATCTTTAGATTTATGAACTTGAAAAAGTGCTCACGATTTAAAAATTGGAGATATATATCTCAGGACATTTCTTTTCTGATCTCTAGATTATAAATTTCTTTTTTTGGTAAAAAAGCATTCTGATCTCTCATTTTTCTTAAAGAAAAGTTTACTGATCTCAATCAAGATTTTTTCCTTTGAAGAAACATGTACTGATTTCAATCTAGACTTTTTCCTTTAAAGAAAAGTTTACTGATCTAGATCACGATTTTTTTTCTTAAGCGATTAGATCCTTTGCATGAAAATTTTTTCTTGAGAAAAAAAATTGCCTGATCTCTCGATTAGGAGGATTTTTTCTTTGGACAAAATATTACCTCATCTCAGTCGACTTAGTTTAGAAAATATTTTTCTAATGTGTAGCTCAGATTTTACTTTAGAAAAAATATAAATGAAAAAAGTTCTTTATATGGACCAGGACTATTTTGGTCGAGTTCAAGACCACTCTAGAGTAAAATTCCTGATTTCTATTAGATTTTTTTCTGTCAAAAAACTTCTACTGTTTTGTAGTTTTTTTCTCTTTTTTAATTTTTATTTTATTTTAAATTTGTATATATTAACCAAAATATATATATACTTCTAACCCTTCCCCCCACTCTCCTCCTCCAACCCTTGTTGCAAAAACACTTTAATTTGTAATATAAACAAAATAACAACAACAAAAAACTTTATTATTAAAATGTTTCAGTATCTTTTTAATTCTATTAAATAATTCTTAAACAAACTTGTGCCTCTTCCCTCCTTCCCAATCACTAACAATTTTTAGTTGATGAGTTTCTGTATGTATGTATGTGTGTGTAAGTATTTGAATGTATTAGTAAATAGTTTTACTATTTTGTTTTGTTTTCAAAATTCGTTAATAAATTAAATAAAAACGATCGAAAAAAAAGCTGGCAAAAAATCTAACACACACACACACACACACACACGTAACATAAACAACACACATGTTTTTAATGGACATTTAACAGTTTTGTTTATTTCTTTTGCTTCCGCTCGCTCTCTTTTATTTAGAGAGACATCCTCTCTCGCTTTTTTTTAACAAGATGGCTGGTTAATGGTTCTCTGTTATTTATTTAGTTTAGTTATTGTGTTTATATCTCGTTATTTGTTTTGTTGTTCTTCTGTCTGTTTGAGTTTTTGTTTTCCTTTGTGTTTTATTTTTTCAGGAGAGTCTCTTGGTATGTGCAAAATTTTAAGGAGAGTGAGAGAGGTGAAGAGTTTATTTTAATTAATGAGGGGGTGGGTTGTTGATGTAAGTGAATGAGTGAGTGTGAGCTTGTTTGTATTTATAGTGGGTGTTTTAACACCCTCTTGTGTTTTGGGGGAAAAAAATAGTAAACAAGCTTTTTTTGTTTTGGTCAATTTGCTCTCTCTCTCTCTCTCTCTTTCACTTTGTTCTCGAGTTTGTGTGTGTGTGTGATTTTTCAATGAGTTGTTGCTTTAGCTTTTGTTGTTATTTTATTGTTTTTGGAAATAAAGAGGAGCAGTGGTGCCAATTCGGGGATTTTTCCGCTAAATTTAACTAATTTGATGTGCTCATGATAGCAGAAATACTAGTGATTTGTGAAGTTCATTAGGTGATAAGAATGTTGTGCAAATACGATTTTACTGGTTTTAAATAGGAAAATTCTCAGGACCCCTAGTAAATTCTTAGGACAAATTTCATTGAGTTCTTTCAATAATTATGGATGTGAGCGTGCCAACAACAGACAGGCGGTTAAAGCAAAATCGACTCCAATTTTGATTTGATGCAAGAATAAACATACATTATGGGGTCTTAAATGATTCCTTGTTAGCGTTACACACGGAATGGCAACTTGCGGTGTTGGAGAGCAGTCTATTTTTTAAATAAATCTGTTACTTTTGATGGGATTCAAATGAAATTTGATATACCCATAGCAGACAAGTGTAACTTTATAACCTTGAAAGTGGAACACCTTAGAGGATCCGCGGACGATATTATGGGGTCTTAAAAACAATATCTCAGAATGTTTAACATGTTAAACAACTCTTTTCCTCATTCCATATCCGAAATTATCTCGAATCTGTACTTTTTAACGTTAAGTTGTTAGCGACAAATTGGCAACACTGAAGAGGAGCTTCTTTTGTGGAAAATTTTTAAGAGAGTGTGTGAGTTTGTTTTCGTAGTTTTCTTGTGTTGTTTTCTCCTTTTCGAGGGTGGAAAATTAAGAAATTGTGGAAATTTTTTTGGGTGAGTTTTTTTGCTTTCTTTTGGAAAAAAAGTTCTTTTCCTTTATGCCAAAGAATTTATATCGTTTTTTGCTTGTTTTTGTTTTAATAGTACAGTTACGTTTTGTAATTGAAATTGACATACATATTTACTTACTTATATGTAGAAGAGTTTAAGGATATTTAATCAAAAAATCAACAGGATTGAAATTCATTCATCTTTGACAAAAAAAGCTAAATATTTGAAAAAGAACAGTTCAAGGCCCTGAAACTCAATTTGTATGAAAAGAAAAATATTCAAAAATAATATTAGAAAATTATATTGAAATGTCAGGGATTTTCATCCACTTATAATTTTTACATTTTTACATTTTACATATTGAAGGTTATGTTTTTATATTTTGCAAAATTTTATTATTTATTTTTTATTGGTTTCCCTGACATTTATGTTTTTCATGATTTTTAAACATTAAAAATATCTTTATGTTTCTGTTTTTATAGTTTCTGTCATGAAAAAAATACATAAACTTTTAAATTTTATAAAAAATTTAACAATTTTCCACAGAAAAATCTATTGAAAATAAACAAATATTTTGCTGACATACTGTAATTACGCCAGTCGTATTAAATATTTATTTGAAAACCTTAAATTTCAAGGATTATTTTTAAATAAATCCTACCTTAACTGAGATATAAATCGAAAATAAGTGATTTGGAATTTATTTAAAAATTAAACAAGTAAAAAAATTATTATATTTTAATGATTTATCCTTTTTTACTGAACCGATTTTGATAATTCTTGGAATGATAGTGAAGTACTTAATTTTATAGCAAAATTTCATTCTAAATTGTCGATTTATAATGGACAATTTTAAGAAATTTCTTCGCTTTAATTTAGAGGTTGACTTAGATATCGCTCTATATCTATTAATATACCGCACCGACAGTACAACAGATAGACAGACGTACACAGCTAAATCGACTCACATTTTAATTTGATACAAGAATATATATACATTGTGGATCTTTAGATGTTTCCTTCTTAGCGTTGCACACGAAATGGCAAAATTAATATGCCCTCTTCCCCACTTGTGGTGGTAAAGGGTTTAGAAGTTACAAATGTTTTAAAAACTTTTTGCCAAAGAAATAAAGTCAACTTGATCATCAGGAGACATTTTTCAATAGAAAATAAGGCAAACTGATGTTGAGAGATTTTTCTTAGAAATAGCCAACTGATCTGAGATCAGAGACATTTTTCTATAGAAAATAAGCCAACCGATCTGAGATCAGGAGACATTTTTCTATTGACAAAGCCAACCTGATCTTGAAGCAGGAGACTTTTTCTACAGAAAAATAAGAAACTGATCCTAGAGATCAGAAGACTTTTTCTATAGAAAAAAGCCAAACTGATCTAGAGCCTTTTTCTATAAGAAAAAAAGCAACTGACCTAGATGGACTAGAAGGTCACTTCTAGAATATAGAAAAAAAGCCAACCTGATTTGAAAAAACCAGGAATTAAGTCAACCTGATCTAGTGATCTGGCAACTATTTTTTAAAGAAAAGAGTCAACCAAAATATAGAGGTCAGGCTATCAAGTGGCACTTTAATGAAGAAAAAAGTTACTTTGATATAAATTATTCTAAGAAAAAGTTCATTTTGAGATCAGGAAGTCTTTATGTAGAGTTCTGGAAACGTTCTTCAAAAAAAGTCATGATTTTTCTCGAAAAGATTTTCAGATTTCAAAATTTAATATTAATTTTAATTTCCTCTATTCTTTGTTTTCACAAAAATGTTCACTCTTGTTACAGTGTATCACCCAAATCTCCTACATGAACACCACATCATCCTCCCCCCATTGTGTTCCAAATATTTACCGCTATTTTTAAAACAGAATTTTAATGTTGTGAAATTGTGGAATAAAAACAAAATACATACAAAAACAAATCAATTTACTACAACTACTACGTTACTATACAACACAACAACAACAACAATAACAATACAATAGCAGCAAGGACATGCGTAGGAGGAGATCCTTGAATTCTTAACAAAACGAAAAACAACAAGTAAATAATGAAAGTGAAAGGAAAAATATGTAAATAAAAATGTAAAGCAAATAAAGGAGAAAAAAAAAACAAAACAAAAAAAGATAATAAAGAAACCTAAACGTGGGAGTTTTTCTCAGGGATTTTGAACATAAAAAAACCAAACCCAACAAAATATAACTGGAGGGAATAATGAAATAAAAATAACAGTAAAAAGGATGCATGACAGTTTTTGCGTCGTATTTTCTGGTTCTTAAAAGGAATTTTTTTCTAAATTCAATGTGGGAGTGTGGTTTTTTCTATGTGGCATTAGGTGCCACATAGAGAAGTCCTGAGTCCTTGTAACAGCAAGTGTTTTTGTTTCTCTTTCAAATTCACTTTGACATTTATTAAAAAGTTTCGTGTTTTATAAAAAATTAAATATAAATTTCTTTTTTTCCAGGAATCAAATGAAATTTATTCAAGGATATTTAAACAAATAAAAAAGTTACTGTTTAAGTTAATACAAATAACGAAAATTTAATTAAAAATAATAATAAATTGTCTCATAATTTTCTACGTCCATAACTCTCTAGATCAGAAAACTTTTCCATAATGTTCATGTTCTGATTTAGAGACCGGAAAATGTTTCTATAATGAAAAAAATTCTCTTTCAGGATCAATTCTTGTTAAAAAAAGTTATTCTGAACAAGAGACCAGCAATTTTTTCTGAAGAAAATTTTTTTCTGAAAAATTGTCTCTAAAGAAAAGACGTCCTGATCAAGAAGATTTAAAAAAAATTATCTTGAAATTTTTCTAGAGAAAAATGTTTATCTGGAGATCATAAATTTCTTTCACTGTAAAAAATTCCTGATCTTAAGATGAGTTATTTTTTCTACATAAAAGTTCCGATTAAATCCGAAAACTTTTCTCTTTCCTCATAATTTAGAGGAAATTTTATATTAAAAAGTCTTACTGGTTTAGAGTTTTTTTATAAAAAACAAGTTCACCTGGTCCTGAGTTATTATTTGTTTTTTTTTTTTTTTTTTTTTTTTTTTTTTTAACAGATGGAATTTTTTCTATATAAAAAATCCTTCTGATCTAGAGAACAGTTGACATTTTTTCTATAGAAAAAAGTCCGCCAGCTCTAGACATCAGTTGATATTTCTATCTACAGCAAAAATGCCCTCCTAATCGAGAGATCAGTTAACATTTTTTTCTATTGGAAAAAAGTCCTCCTGATCTAGAAATCAGTTGACATTTTTCTATAGAAAAAATCCTTCTGATCCACAGATCAGTTACGATTTTTTTCTGTAGAAAAAATGTCCCTCAGATCAGTTACGATTTTTTCTGTAGAAAAAATGTCCCTCAGATCAGTTACGATTTTTTCTATAGAAAAAATGTCCTTCTGATAAGTTCAGTTCACATTTTTCCTATAGAAAAAATGTCCTTGTGATCTACAGATCAGTTGACATTTTTTTCTATAGAAAAAATGTCCTTGTGATCTACAGATCAGTTGACATTTTTCTCTATAGACAAAATGTCCTTGTGATCTACAGATCAGTTGACATTTTTTTCTATAGAAAAAAATCCTCCTGAACTTCAGATCGATTGACATTTTTTTCTATAGAAAAAATGTACTGGTGATCTACAGATCAGTATCTGTTAACATTTTTCTGTAGAAAAAAGTCCTTCTGTACTTCAGATCAGAAAAAAATTCTGCAGATCCTGAGGTTTCAAAAAGTTCTTTCTTTCGAATAAAAAAAGTTATCGTTAAGTTTTCTGTTTCCATTAAATTTTAATGTTTTTATTTTTATTCCGTTAAGGATTATTTAACCAGACATAATAAAAACAGAGAGAGAGAAAGAGAGAGAGAGAATAGTAAAATTTCTATCTATTTATTTGAATGTATATATGTATAAGTTAACTAATATCCTTGGAGCCATATTAAGTTTTTTTTCAAAAACCTTTTATGTTTCTCTTCTCCTGCTTCTTCCCTCCCCTTCACTTTTCTTCTCTATGAATAAAAATGTGAAAAAAATTACAAAAACAAAATTGTGTTATTAAGTTTATTTAACGTTTAGTCTAGTCTAGTCATTGGAAAGAGAGGGATAGAGAGTGCGTCCTTTTTTGTATTCCTTTCACAGGATATTTTTACACTATTTTTTCTATTTAATATTTCAGGTTGTTGATTTGAAGCTCAAATGGTATTAAAAGGAATTAAATTTGAAATAGAACTTTTTAAGGAATTTATGTGTGGGTGGGTTTTTGTTTTGGAACAACAACAACAACAGCAGCAGTTGTATTTTCATTGACGCACATCAATTTTGTAGTAGAATTTTTACTATAAATTCCATTTTTCCTATTAGAGAGTAGAGAGAGAGAGAGGATGCCTCTCATTGACTCCCTTAAAAAAGAGGGAATCTTTTGTTTACATCATCGGCATCATAATATTTACAATTGGCGTGGCAATTCCAGAGAACATTGTCATCCACCATATTTTATGAATGAGTTTTTGTTGGTTTTTCTCTCTTGGATTTAATTTCCTCTTAACTGTTGCTTTTTTATCAGAAAAGTAAATATTTCAAGGCCAATTTAATGAAGAGATAGATCCTTTATAAAAGTATCCTCTATATTTATGATTTTTTTTTGTTCTCTTCCCCATCTTCTGAAAATGAAGTGTATCCACTGATAAAAATAATCCTAAAAATTATAATTTTTAATGGGATTTTAATGGCACCTTTAACGTTTTTTTTTTCATTTTATGAAAACAATTTTTGCGGCGTAATTGATTTCATATTAAAAAAAATTGTTTCCTAATATCCTTTGGGTAATTTGTGTAGGCTTTGAACATGTAACCATAGGATATTCAACTTTTTAAAAGGTTTTCTGTTTCGTTCAGAAACTTTTTTTGGGGAAAAAATTAAGGTTATGTTTTATAAAGTGTTATTTTTCAAACAAACAAAAGAACTCAAGAAAAAAGTCCTCCTGATCTCCAGGTCAGTCGCCGTTTTTTTAAGAAAAAAGTCTTTCTGATTAATGAATTGTTAAAACTTAGTGTTTTCAACGAAACATTTTTAAGCAAAATGTCTTCCTGATCTGCAGATGAATCACAATTTTTTCTAAAGAAGAAAGTCCTTCTGAAAAAAAGTTCTCCTGATCTTCAGATCATTCGTTAATTTTTTTTCTAAAGAAAAAACATACTCCTGATTAGCAGAGCAGTCGCAATTTTTTTCTAAAAAAAAACTCCTCCTGATCTTCAGGTCAGTCGCCATTTTTTTAAAGAAAAAAATCCTTCTGATTAAGAAATTGTTAAAACTTACCTAAACTTTAGTGTTTTAAACGAAACCTTTTTAAGCAAAATAAGACATATTTTTTCTTAAATCTGATTGAACTAAAATTAACGAAACTTTTATTTTTGAACGGAAATAATTTCGTCAATTTTTTCCATATTCCATTAGAACTCATTAATCTTTATTTGAATTTTATAAGAATTTTCAATTTTCTTAATTTCTAAAACTTAACGAAAGAGGTTTTTCTGAATTTTTTTTTTTTAACGAAACTAAAATCTTCATAGATTCTTTACATTTTCATAGATTCTTTAAACTTAATAGAGTCATAAAACAAATCTGCCAAAAATTTTAAAATTTAGCACATTCAACAAACTTAACGAAGCATTAATATCACAATGATACATAATTTTCTTAAAATGGTCATGGATTCTAAAAATTTAATTTACACTCAAAACAAATCTGCAGAGATTTTTAAAATGGGTCCATTTAAAAAACTTAACGAAACTTTATTTTCTTAATAAGAAATATTTATCGATTTTTTTTTAAATTTCTTAAATTAAATTGACATTTAAAGCAAATAAATAACAATTTTTAAAATTGGTGCATTTAAAAAACTTATTGAAACTTTATTTTCTTAACGAAAGACATTTACAAAAAAAATTCTCAGATTCCTTGAAATTAGTTACTAATTAAAATAAATATCCTAAAATTTTTTAAATTCGTGAATTAAAAAAACTTAACGAAACTTTATTTTCTTAACGAAAGAAATTTTTGAAAATTTTTTCATAGATTCTTCAAATTTAATTATCACTTAAGGCAAATCTGCTAAAATTTTTGAGATTGTTCAATTTAAAATACTTAACGAAACATTATTTTCTTAACGAAATAAATAAATCTAAGAAATGTTTTGGATTCTTTTAAATTTAATTAACAATTAATACAAATCTGCTAAAATTTCTAAAATTGTTGCATTTAAAAAACTTAACGAAACTTTATTTTCTTAAGGAAATAAATTTATCCAAAAAAATTCACAGATTCTTTTAAATTAAATAACATTTAATACAAATATGTGAAAATTTAAAAAATCGGAGCATATAAAAAATTTAACGAAAATTTATTTTCATAAGGAAAAATGTTTCGTTAAAATTTATTCTATAATGTTTTTAAGCTATTCAAAAATTATGTAAATTTAAAGAATTTTAAATATTCGTGAGTTTAAAAAACTTAACGAAAAGCTAGAATTAACCCTTTTTTCTTTAACACCCTTTATTTGTTTAAACTAAGAAGAAATTTGTAATTAAATTATTCCTTATAATTTAAAATAATGGAAATTACTTCTAAAAATGTTGTTTTATATCTTAAGGAAAAACGAATTAATTAAATATTGAAGGAGGATTAAAGAAAATAAAAAATATTTAATTTTTATTAATAAATTTTGAAAAAAATCTTTCATTACTTTGAAATAATTATTATGCCATAATCTGACTTTTTATCTCTAATTTAATTAAATAAGCAAAATTTAATCAAAATCAAGTTTAATGACATTCCAAACATTTTTTTGCAATTGTTTAATAATTTGTTTTATTATTATTTCTTTTTTGTTTTCAATTTGTTTAAACCGACAAATTAAAATATTTAAATAATTCTTGACATGTGTTTGTTTTAATTTAAATATTAAATCAAATAAATTATTTGTTATTTAATAAAAAAAACAACAACAATAACTGCAAAACAAAAAACAAACAAACAATCATAAATGTCAATTGTGAGGAGAGAAAGAGAAAGAGAAAGAGAGAGAGAACATTATAATTGTTATAACAAATTATTAAACAGCAACAACAAATAAGCGAAAATAAAAACAACAATAAAACTTACCTTAACAATTAATTAATAAATCAATTTCATAACAAAGAAATTTTTCCGGTGCCCTGCCTTTCTTCTCGAGAGGGTTAAGTAGAAGAAGGGAAATAAATTCTGGAAGAGAAAAGAGAATAAAAGAGATTATAAAAATCGTAATAAGAACTTAGAATAAATAAATATATAACAAATATAAGATATAATGGACACTAAAGGTTTAATACGATTTAACACGATATATAAGATATGACTCGAGACTTCAGTACCTACTAAATGAGATTATATATAAAAGCAATATATTGGTGGGTTCCAAACTATCGAAAAAGATAATATCATGAATCAACCCAATTTTTGATACCCTTTTCTACGCGAAATATAATTCAGTAAGGTCCTTCTGCGATGATCGAAACAAATATTTACCTAAAAGGGCGAACTTTGGACTAAAAATTCCCATATATTGTCCTCCAAACGATTTCGACCATTATTGTATGTTCTGACCGATTGTTGTCATGAAGGAAAATTATGGCTTCAGGACTAAACGGGAATCAAGCGAATCAATTGTCTTCTGTACTGCACTGATTTAAATTCAACAGCTTATAATACAAACAACCTTATTGATCCCATCAAGTACAGAACACTATTATGACCTCAGGGATATTCGGCTTCAACATTGATTTCGCTGAATGGTCAAACTTAACTATATGAGATTATCGGAATATATCTAGATGTCATCACTGGCAACATATCGAGCCAAAGAAGATATACATAATAAAATCAATAAAGACTGGACTTGGACTTTCAATGAAATTTCTCTATGATGTTGCAAGTATAAATGAGTTAAGTTTAGAGCTGGGATTTAAAGACTTAATTGGTCTGTGGATTGGGCCACAGAGTACTAAAATTGGACGCATAGCAATATCACTTAACTCACTTCATGCCTTTCGATATTAGAATCCCATAAAAGAGAACAGAATGTAAAATTTTTAGGTGCCCTTGATGTTCATATTTCGGGTAAAGACATTTCGATTCTCTCAAACAGACCACTTGAATGATACCTGATCTATTTTGTAAATAGTAGAAGTGTAGATCGGATTAACTTCTGTATTTGTACTTTATGGATCTAACTCGGCTATAAAAATGTCAATAAAATCAAAAAGAAATTAAAAATCTATAGTGACTCGAATGATTTCATTGAACTTCCACAATAATAGTGGAACAATAAATGAGTTTAGTGTGTGGACCTTATAGAGCTAATGGAGGCCTCTTCATAGAATGCAAAGAAATATAATTTATTTTGTCATTAAAGTTATATCACTAGAATTCCCATGAAAGGGAATAGAATATAAAATTAATGCGCTCTTGAAAGTTATATTTCGATTCACTTACAGATCACTTAAGCGATATCTAATGCTATAAAAACAAGTCAATTTATAGAAAGAATTTAACGAGATTTATGATGAAATTGGAAGATGTTTCTAAATCAATTCTGACATTTTAACTTGAAAAGAATTTAGAATAGAAGTACTCATGATCGCTCAATTGAGTCCCTGTTAATATCATAAAACTAGCGCCCTCTATCTTTCTATTTGTTAAGATCTTTTAAAAAATATTTAACATTTTACATATTAACAAGTGTAAACATTTACTCTTCTAATTCGAACTGAATTCGAAATAAAGACCCCTTATAGTCCCCGCCCCTTTTTAAAAAATCCCCTTTTATCCGAAATTTCTGAATTTGAATTCTGAACAATGACGTTCACAAAAAAAATTATTATTTTTAACGTCAATGGAAATGAAAAGAACAAAGTCTAACAAATTAACACTTAAAACAACAACAAAATAAGGAAAATTTTATATAATTTTTTTTTAATTAAATTAAAAAAAAAAAAATACAAAAACAATTTTTCTTTGTTCTTGTAAAATTTTTGTATACAAAAATGACCAAATGGATTTTTTTAGGAGGGATTGGGGTGCAGTAAATACAAGAAGGAACAAAAATAAATTTAGTATTTAATACAAGAAAATATTTAACGAAAACAGCAACAACAACAACAACAATTTTTATAAATATTTACAAAATTTCTTTTTATTATAAATTTTTGTTATAAAATTTTATTGCACGATCTTCTTGCACATTTCTGGCACCACAAGAAGAAGAAGCAAAGAACAAAGAAAATTTCTATACCGAACATCATCAGAGGTGGGTTGGAGTGTACTAAGCGTTTGGCCATACACCAGTCGTTCCACTTTTTAAGTCCGTCTGTCCGTTTATCCCTCCATCTAACTGTCTATTCTACGAGTCTCGATCTCGTTACTTTACTTCAAACGGCATAAAATATTAGTATTTTGAATAATTTTCATTAGATATATTTTATGCAAAGGGTCGGTCCATAATTATGCATGCCTACGCCATGGTGTAGGGTTGTAATATTGCCGATTTTAAAAGCAATAACCAGAGTGGTCCAAAACCTAATACATTTGTACTTGACGAATTTTAAAAAAGGATTTAAATTTTCACGTTTAAGTTTTATTGACTCCAGCGCCTCTTAATCATTACATCATTCAATATTTTATATGAAAAACTAGCATTTACCCGTTGCGCTTTGCTGCACAAACATTCTCCTCAGTTCAAAATCTCGAAATAAGTTTACAAATCACAACGTGTAGTAAAAAAATTTTATGCAATATACATTTTGCCAAATGACCCTGGCCCTGTCCGTTCTAAAATTATATTTAATGCTGGCAATGCATGGGAGTTACCTCTTCCTCGCTGTTATAGTTCCTTAGATATTTGATAGTCAGCAATATTTGATAGTAAGTAATTGTAACCAATTTGAATTTTCTTTGTATGGAGGACACCTCCCCCCCCCCTGATCCTATCCGTTCTTCATTTTGTCTAGTAAAACAGTTGGAGCAAATTTGAAAATTCGCGCTGTTATAGTTTTTTTAGATATTCCATGATCAAAATTTGCTTTGTATGGGGGCTAACTCTCCCCCTCATTCAATCCGTCCCACATTTTGTCTAGTAAAACAAAATGTAGGACGAATAGGATCAGATCATCGAATATCTAAAGAACCACTTCACCGAGAACTTTCAAATTTGGTCCCAATAACTTTTTTTAAGAAATTTGTTTAAGAGGCAAAATGTGAAACGGATAATATCAGGGGAAAGGGTAGCCCTCACACAAGGCAAATATTAATCACCAAATATTTAAAGAACTTTAACAGCGAAATGTTCGCAGCCACTTTATTAATAACAGCAATAGTTCTCAAATTCGACCCCAATTACTTTTTCAAGAATTTATTTTATTTATCAAAATATAGGACGGGTGAAATCAAGGGGAAAGGATTTCGAAAGAACTGTAAAAGCGGGAGTATTTAAATTGTTTTCAAAACGTTTCCCAAGGATCTTTTTTATTGGCCCAAATGTAGTACGAAAAGGACCATAGGGGGGGGGGTCGCCGCCCACTTTATTAGGGCGGCAAAGCGCACCGGGTCTTAACTAGTATAAAATATAACTTTATATTATGACAAAATCTGACTCGAATTTGTCACTTTCTAATTGACATACTGAAGCGATTTTGAGATTTTCATTGAGATTTGTCAATTATTGAGGATGTAAGCGGGCCTACAACAGACGAACAGATCGACTCCGATTTTAATTTGATGCAAGTGTATATATACATTATGGGGTCTAAGAAGTGACAAAGTTAACCACTTGTGGTGTAAAGAATATAAAAATAAAATATTAATAAAATTAAATTTCTAAATATAAAAATTGTTATAATTTAACTGTCATAAATAAATTATTAATACCGTTACAATGTTAGATAATTGTTAGAAACGTCAGGCGATTTTTAATTCATAAAAATAAAAAATAAAATAATTAATTTAACTTTGTGCTTTTAAAATTGTTTAAATAAATATTTTTTTAATATTAATATTTTTTTATGTAAATTAACTTTTTTAATAATTATTTTCAATAGAGAAAAAAATAGCAAATTGTATTAACAATTTTAATTAATAAGAAAAAAATTACATAAATAATTAATAACATTAATATTTTTTTAACATCGACAGGTTTTATAAAGAATTTTATGATGAAATCAAATACAAATAAATTAAATTTATTTTACAAAAAAAAAATAAATAAATTAAAGTGGTAAAAAACTTTTTTTCAATTAAATAATAAAAGACTTTTTACGTTCGCTTTCTAAATCAGCGGAAATAAATGTAAATTTAAATAAAAAAATTGTTAAAGCTGAAACGGTGGTTTAGAAATGATTTTATGGGTATAAAAAAACAACTTCATGGTTCTTTTGTTTGTTAATACCGATTTCGAAAATTCTGATGCCAATCAAAGTAAACATTCTGAAACATAAGTGGGTTAAAAATTTGGTTTCAAATTTTTGTTATTGAGGGCGTGGCAAGCTCTCAAAGTCACTAATATAATGATATTTTTAAAGAAGTTTGATTTTTTTTCAATTAGATCACAAGAAAATTATTATTACTCGGAAAGAAATAAAGATAATTGGTTAATTTTGTTCATTACATTGGTGGAATTATGGACTTTCAGAAATGGTATACCAAGTCTGATTACCACTTACACTCGCTGTGTTATTGTATTTTTCCTCAAACACTATATTTTTCAAAAAAAAACTTAAAGTTTGCAGTAATACAAACTTTGAAAGACTAATTAGATCGACAAAATGTTACTACCAAATGAAAGCTATAAGTGTATACTTTTACTCCATATATTCTTTTATACCAATTTGGACCGATCTATTGAATATTTTCTTGGTTCGAATGAAAATACATTCATTAGTATTATTATTTATTAAATTCCATTCTAATCTTTAGTGGTATAGAACTTTTGATTATCAAAATTGAGAGATATATTTTTTAACCGTTAGGAAAGAGCTATGAAAGTAGACTTTTACCTAATGAATATTTATGGACCTATTTATGTCCATCCGTTGAATATTTTTTCATTTGAATGTAAAAACCGCTTAAATTTTTTTTCTGAATTTAATTAATATTTAAAGTTAAATTGTATAGAATTTTTGAGTATCAAAAGGAAAGAAAAGTATTTATAACATTAAAAGAAAGCTATGAAAGTAAGCTTTTATTCCATATATCATTTAAGACCTATTTAGTTCCATCTGTTGAACACTTTTTCGACAAAAATTGTTATATTTTCTTTCAAATCGTTCTAGATAAAAACGACTTCGTCTTGATTGCTCGTTTAAATAAGCGAATGATATTAAATATAATGGAAGTTCATAAGGCGTGAGATAGAAAAATTCTTTGATTATTTTTTAATCAAGTTACCTTTCGTAAAGCATCCCATATAATGTTAAACTGATTAAACTGAGCGACCAAAAAGAAGTGAGTAAAATATTATAAATTATTTAAAAAAACCCAACTTGATCCTGGAAAATGTTGTTCAAGCATTCAAGGATCTGCCGTCAAACTGTTTCCAATGTTAATAAATAGTACGGAGAGATGGATAACCTGGTAAAAGGTATGCTCCACATGATGTTTCTAAAGCCAAAAGAATAGAAAGCAAAACAGCTCCCAACACATCTGGTAAGAAAGCCGCCTGTTTAGCTTAGTTTTCGGACATTTGGTAGGAAAAATTAAAGTTAATGCAGGTTTAGAAACATACAAGACTCAAAAAGCTTCTGATAGGACTAAACTTAAACTTTTGAGGCTCCAAACAGAGCATATAAATTGAAGTTAAGTTTTCTAAAAAAAATAAAAAATCAAGGACCCAAAGAATTTGTTACAACGGGTTCTATAAATCCGAAATTTTCATCAAGGAATATTTAAAATGCATTGTGTCCACTGTGAGTGACCTCCAGTCACTATGGTAAACAAACCTTTGAGTGTTACAAACACAATAATGTGGTATTTGTACCAAGAGAGGCAAATCTGCCAAACTGTCCGGAGCTAAAGCCAGTGGAGAGATATTTGACTCTTGTTAAAAGATAATTGAAGTGCACAAAATGTTGTCCAAAAGTGTGATAAATTTAAAACTGGAATGGACGACTTTTTCGATTAAAGTGATGGAAAGCAACCGTTAATGGAAGAATTTCCGAAATAAAGTTCAAAATTTCATCACTAAAGATTAAAATCTCCATCAAGATTTGTTGCCTCTGCTCGAAGAATTGTATGCACAATGGGCGGGACATGACCGCCCATTTCATTCTACGGAAAAGATAAACTTTATTCACAAAATTATGATAAAAGTGCCTTCACATTTCAAGCATCATTAAGTCCGACCACTGAACATCTCTTGATATTTTAATTTAACTGAATTAAAGTCCATTCCAAGCTTCACCAATAAACATTGTGAATTTTGGTTTGGACTATAAAATTATTTCAAAAATATTCATATTCACTATATGTTATGACTCTTTTTCAATAAAACAACTTTAATTCAATATTTACCTTTTTTTCTCAATAACCAATTGGAATTATCCTTATTTTCAGGTTATTAAATTAATTATTAATTTTCAGTCCTTTAACAACTTTCCGTTTATCAATAATTATTTCTTTAACTGTCGATTTTTATTAAAAAACCAACAAATTTATTATTTTACTCAAAAAATCCTTAATTAATGTCAATTTTTCAAAAATGTTTTCAATAAAAGAAAAACAAACAAAAAAATATAAACAAATTATTTTTAAATATTTACGAATGAAAACGACAAGAAAAACACGCAACCTAAAATCCTGTTTTTCTTTTTTTTCAACAAAAACGTATTTACGCGATTTTTAGAGAAGAAAACCGAGAAAAAAAACTACTACAACAATTTTAGCGATGACGAAAGAAAAATAACAACCGACGACCGACTTCCCTGAATTGCACCAGAAAACTGTGTCAAAGAGTCGTTTTGTGAATGATAATAAAGGAATCACAAAACAATAAATTTCAAAAGGAAAACGCTATAAGAAAAAGAAGAAGAAGGATAAAAGGAGAGCGACAAGAAAACAGGAAGAACATGAAATCATAAATTGATAAAAAAATTTATCCTTGAAGTTTGGAATACAAAATATAAACAAAGAAACGAAACATAAACAAGGATAAAAAATGCGAGGGTATATTTTTATATCACTGTATTAATGTGTGGTTGTTCATGTACATAAGTACAGGTTTACGCGAATAAAAACTTACGTACACACACACACACTCTCACACGCAAATACTCTTACACATAAATCTTCGTTGTTTCTCAGGAAGGGGAGTTTTATTAAGGATTGAGAGCGAAAAATATGTTAACACTTATTTTGTATTATAACTTTTGGAACTTATCTTTCGAAATTACCGCCAAACGTCCAATCATCAGAAGTCTCAAGCCTCTTGGGAATTAAAAAAAATATCGACCAGGGCATAACTAAAGGCTGAGGTCCAGTGGATTAAACTTAATAAAATGTACAGATTATATCATTGCAATCCCATAAGAAGGACCTTGCATACACCTAATCCGCTATCTCAGCTTGTTGTTCGGCAATATTTTTAGAACTTATCGTTAAACAATATAGTATTTTCAATATATCCATATCGGTTCCGATTTAGTTTTTAAAAGACTTTGAATTTCGAAAGGATTTGCAGCATTCAAAGATTTTTAAAGATTTTAAGAGAGAAAACATTTTGAAAGGACATTTATGTCTTTGTGTATCCTGATTCAAATAAAAATTTTCTTAAATTTCTGAAAGCTACAAGTCTAAGCTTTCATTTAATATCCATATCATGGTCATAAGTAGTTTAAGTAACGTCAAGTAAAGTCCAATGATTCCTCCTTTCCACGGTTCGTATAAAGCAAGATCCAATCTGATGAACTGAGTTATTTCAGTAGGTCGTTAAGCATTACCTGTGATAAAATACCAAGATCATCTAGTATATACTTTATTTTGTATTATAAAGCTGGAAGCGGAAAACTATCTCGTCCTTTGAGTATAACTTGTAGTTGACTAAGTTCACGTGACGAATTTGCGCTTTACCTGGCCTATGTACGATAATCGGAGGACAGCTATTAGCTTTCAATAGAGTGACGGCAAGACTCCTGATATCTATTACAACTGGATACTGGGATTTGGAAGTCCATGCCAGAAGGATGGATCTTGCTCATAATGGCTTCAGTCGCAGTTGTCGTGACGAACTAGAGAAAGGCACTGTTTTTCTCTCACCATGTTATTGTCCAGCACTTGGATAACTAAGGAATACCATGTTTGGAATCTACGCTCTTGAGCAAGGTGATTTTTGTAATATTAATTTAAGTTCACTACTTTCTTTCCTTTCAGGTATTGACTGGTTTGGATAAGCTATAATGCAGATCGCTGAGTAGCATTTGAATTTTATTAACGGTAACACAATGGAAACCGTTGTATATGGACGCCGCGAGATGTCTGCAGAACACTGCCCATGGAACTAACTACTAACTCGTCTATGACAGTAGTTGTTGAAGGTTAATTCAGGTCTAGTGGAGTTTATATGTCCTTACTACTGTGGTTTATAAGTTTTTTTGTTCTGTCCATATTCCAATACACGCTGATCTTTGACCATGAAAATACAAATGATATTTGGGAGTGAAAGAATGTTCCAAAAATGTACAATGTGATATCTCTTTAACATTTTATACAGTCATATAAAATATAAACAGGAAATATTTGCAAAAAAGGCTCCCCTTTCATGTGTGTCTATTTAAATTTGGACCATTCAACGTGCGAAATTGCTTACCAACACATATGGGATCCAATTTCCTAGCGTTTGAATTTATTTCAATATTTTTAAACGTTGAAAATGGCTAATTGATTTGACAACAATTTCAACCAAAAACAATGCTTTACATTCCTCATCTTAAAATGTTTATATTGGGGGGACCAGGTCTCTTCCTTTTAGCGTGCCAAAATCGAAATTGTGAATTGGCTAAAACAATTATTAATAAGCTTTTTTGGACTGATATATGTTGACCGTAAACAATGCTCCAATGAAGAGTTTAAAAATTATAAAAGACGTTTTTTATTCCCATGTGGATGAGAGAACTTCTTTCCAAATTTATAACGTTACAATTCCCTGCAGAATATTATACATTTAAAGATTTTTTCTCTCTCACTCCTTAAATACCGCAAACGAGTATAAACATTAAACAAATGTAAACAAACCCAAACAAAGAGAAAGAAGAATATTTAGAGAGAAAGAGAGAGAGAGCAAGAGTTTGAAGCATAAAATATCCCTTTTTAGAGAGAAATTCCTTTAGCTAGAAAATTTTAGTCCTTTCGCTAATTCTCTGTTTACATAATTCTCTCTCTCTCTTTTGCTTTCTCTGCCTCTCTTTATATGTAACACTAATCCTCAATGGATTTTCTTTTATAGATGATGAAACAACCCTCCATTTTAAATGGAAAAACTTGTTACAATTGATTTCTGTTCTTTTTTTTTTTTTGTTGTATAAAAATAACTTCTAACTTTAAGTTATTTATTTCTTCCTTTTGCCAGGAAAACAAAGGAAAATGTGAAAAAATAATATGAAGAAAAAGTACAGCAGCAACAGGATTGAATATGAGTCAATTCCTTGGGGTATATTTTTCCTATAAAGCAAATAACTAAAATCCTCCAAAGGAATAAAATGTAAATAAACCCTTTTTTGTTTTCTTGCAAAACTCTTATGAAAGTTCGTTTATGGGTTAATAGAAATTAACTGAAAATTTAGAAAATCTTTTTAAAAAAACATCTTTTGGAATCTCAAAAAAAAAAAATGTTGCAACATAATGAAGAAAGAAGTATTTATGTTGTCCTTCATCTTACATCATTTTAATACACAAAGGAATTTATGAAACGTGATGGCTAAAAAGTGTTAATCGTGGTGTTAATAAAAAGAATCTTACGTCATGGCCCAAAATATGTCCATTAAGTAAAAATATCTTTAAATGTGCGAGTATTTATGTTGAAAGTTAATAAACTTTAAGTTAAAACTCTCTCTTCTTCAATTTAAACTTAATAATTTCAATCGAGGGAAAACATACTATTCAGAACGGTCTTCTGAGTTTTCTGAAAGTTCTAAGTCAGAAAAGTCTTACATCGGAATGGTCTTCAGAACATTTTGCAATTCTGATTTAATTATTTTATTGAATCAAATAGTGTCGCCGGTTGCAGAAAGGACGTGAGTGTTTCATGTTCTGAGATTTAGATTTCTTATCGCAATCCAGAAATCTTTCAATCGATCTTTTGGGTTTTTTGAATAGTGAGAAGTAAATTCAAATCATTTGGATAAGCAGGTTGCGGAGATATATTTGTTCTATTTAGACGAAATAACCACGAAGATGACCTGATATTAAATTAATTTTTTGTGGCAGCTCCTAAAAGCATGACAAATAATCATTCGAAATACTGTCAAACGTCCAGTCATCAGAAGTCTTAAGCCTCTTGTGAATTAAAAAAAAATATCGACCAGGGCATAACTAAAGGCTGAGGTCCAGTAATAAAATGATATAGGTTATATCATTGCAATCCCATAAGAAGAACCTTGGCATACACCTAAGTCGCTATCTCGGCTTATTGTTCGGCATTCGTAAAATCAAGGGAATTGCGTAACACTTTCTAAATACCCTTCACTCATCTCCGCTCCATCGATATCTCAGTGTCGAGAAAGCCGGGCAATGATAAAGAAAGTGTACCATCGTTTCATTATGCTTTCCATATGCCCTGCAGTGTGCCGGAAGAGAAGAGTGTCCTATAGAGACACATCAGTTTACACAGCTCAATTTTGTTTAAATCCAATATATTTAAGATTTCTTCTCATCAGGATCTTCCCAAAGCATCTTTGTAATTCTGGCAACAACTATTTCGTTGTTCCACAGCGACCTATGTAATGCTTTTGCCCACTCTGGTAGCCTCGTTCTTACTGCATTAAAATTCATTAAGTTTTGAAGTCTTATATCATGAAGCTCACTAGTTATAATAACCAAAATTTTCAGTAACTCCTTGCTATCCAGGGCTCAGATTATATGTACTCTTCCATCTTTGGAGCATACGTTGATAGCACTTTATATTCCAGAATGGATCTAAGCTTGGTATTATTAGATGAAATGGCCTTGATTACTATTTCACCAGTGAAGATATTCAAAATCCTTATATCGCAGGTTTCCCAGATCGACCCCTAATCGCACGTCTCTCCATGTTATGTGCCATCCCTAAAGAGGCAAGTCCTCACGAACTGTTCGACCTGTATTCATGACCTGGTATCAGCGTATCACAATCGGCATCAACACAGATATCCTGTCAAATGTTTCGGCATTCTGGAATTATTTACCCAGCAGTCCGTCTTGTATTCTAGTGATATCATTTGTATCACCGGTTTATCCTCTCCAACATTGCTTGGAGTCGATATGGCGTTGTCCTCAATGGCAACGCTTATATATTCAAGTAACACTTTGTACCTTTTGAACCTTCTGTTGTATTATTCTTGGAATGAAAACCACTTTAGATCCGATGGTTCTTCTACATTATATCCAACATCTGTGATTTTAATTACCATTTTCTCCAAATGTGGTCTCCATTTCATTTTCCATTCGAGAATATCTAACAAGTACTTGAATTCGTTTGATATACAAATTCCTTTGTTTATAAAGGATAATTCTCGTTTTCCTCAAGAGCAACGGGTTAACTTTAAGACCTCGCGATATTGTCCAGCCAATAGCTTAATGTATAAATGCTGTCATACTCTTCTACAGTTGATTTGGATTTTCTTCTGCAGAAGTGTTATACGTAGTCCACATAGTAAATTGGATATCCAGCTATAAGTCTAACAGCAGAGTTAAAAGCACATCGAGTCGACAAGGAAGTGTTTTCAACTAGCGACGTTCGATTTAACCTCTGAATCATAGAATTATTGATGTGTCTAGTTGCACCCAGTAACCACGGGTTACGGTGTGTTAGGTAGGCATGCAAGTAGACTTTACCCATTATAGCGCATTGTCGCAGCCCAAATAATTTGAAGGTAGAGGAAAGTGTTTTTATCCCCTGTATGAATGTACGGCTATGGAAATCAAAAGAATAGATTCCTATGAAGTAACACAGCAGTTAATATCAACGTATTGGCCATGGACAAAAACGTGGTCATACGGACTCTTCTTGACAATTCATAAGCTTTTGAAACTACCATGATAAACTAACCGGGAAAAAGAGGCTATAATTCGGGATATATGTCCCCTATATATCCCGAATCATGTTTAGATCATGCTAAGAGGCTTAACTTTGGAATTCAGTGAATGGTTCACAAAATATCAACTCTTCGAAAGATTCTTTACAATAAAGACATTAAAGTCATTTGTAATTCCCATAAATCACAATCAAATAAAAATAATTTGAGAATTTTACATAAAATCTCTATTTAAACTATAAAAGTCGAAAAGAAAAACGACCGTAAACTATAAAGAAAATTGTAATGAAAAATAAAAGAAAATTAACGATCTCCATAGAAGACATAATAAAGAACGAACAGTAGTAGTAAGTCGGTTGGTATGTCAGCATGTCATGGTTTATTAAATTCTTTGTTGAGGAATGAAAACTATAAATAATAAATCATTAAAGGAAAACCAGACCAGGGGATTCCTTAACAACAAAACAAAAAACCGAAGAACATTTAATAAAAAGACATAATTCAATAAATACAGAAAAACACAAAGATGATTCAATAAGAATAAAAAGAAAAAAAAAGAATAAAAATCAGAAAACAGTGAAGTTATTAAATTCGATGTTAAAGTTTTAGTTCCGAAGTTTTTTATTGTTTTCCAAAAAAAATCCAAATTCGATAATGTAAAGTTATTGAATCTTAAGATTTCCAGCGAAAACAATATGATTCACTAAAGGAATAGAGAGGAGGTAATGGAATATAGAACAAAATTTATTATTACAAGGACATGTACTCTTACACACTCACACATTTATATATACAAATAAATATCAAATGTTTTTCAAAGGAATTTTAAAAGTTTTTTGTTTTTTATTACAATAAAACCAGTTGGATGAACAAAAACTTTAACGCCATGTGATTTTGTAATTAAAAACTTAATCTTCTTTTCTTCACCATTCAAAACGGGGGAGAAGGATTTATTCGGATGTGAGGAATTTTAAATACCCTGCACGACTTGAACCTTAGAAAAATCATTTATTTTTTTAATAATTTTTGTGTTCAATAAGAAGATAGAGGACTCTTCATTGGTAATACCTTTCACGTATTAAAAGGGGACCTGAACGTTGATCGAAATTTAACCCTGAACTCAAAAATTAAGTATCAAAATATGCCCTTGGCCATACTCATTTTGGGATCTGTACCGATCAAACAAACCATAGACAAGAAGAAAGGTACGCTTCACTCAGTCATGTTGAAAGCAAACCAACTTAATCAAATTAGAACTATCAAATATTGAGCTCTAAGTTCCAATACATGACAGAGAAACTGTCATAAAACTACTCTTTCAAATAAACAGATCGAAATTTAATATTATTCGATCATACAGTCCTTTTCCTATATCAAACGTAAAAAATACGATGGAATGCTAGAATTGCCAGCTTCATACCAACTAAATGAATTTCTTTTTCGGAACCAAAGATGGCGACATTTGTATGAAGTTGTTTTCACGAAGGGAATTATCAAAATTGTATGTCTAGTGATCGCGAGCATAAAGGTGAGCTAGAAGTTACATTGATCCGCTTTCTGTGCCAACGGTTTCTTATACAACGGATCGTGTAAGTTAGGCTAATGCTTAATGTGTTCAATAAGTGTTTCCATTGTGATAACTTTGAGAGGATACAATTAGAGTCAAGTATCTGGATCAAAACAAATTGATGTTTTGACGAAAACAATTATCAAAATTCGATGACTAATGATCACTGGTATTAGTTCGATCAAAATGGCTCTTTGTTAAGACAGAAGGTCATTGATCTAACTTCTTGTGTTAAAGATTGGAAGTGTGACGGAATAGTAGATTAAATACTCATTGTCAACCAAATGATGTATTTCCTACAACCCAGTAATTCGCAATGATCTTTCCGGGTTATCTGAGTGTCGTCTTAACAATTTCGGCTAAAGATGTCGTTATTTTTAAGTCGCAGCCAAATGAAATCTCATCAATTAGACAATAAGTTTATACAAAAAAATAAGAAAGCCTTTTGACCGCTCTCGCAGTAGCTAAGAGCTTTGCCTGAAATTTGTCACAGCCATAACAAAGATTTAAGATTCCACGATTTTTACGAGTTGGAATAAACATGTCAGGATTTAGAACCGTTTATTTAAGCGAAATCTAAAGTTGAGTTTAACAATAAACAAATTGACCAGGAAATGGGGTAGTACACATTTTCAAGGTGACCAAGTTGCAACGAACGCCATAGAATTTCGATTATCCAATACCGTTCAACGCTCTTAAAATCTAAAAGTCGGTATGATCGAAAACGTTAACTGTCGAATAATGACACAATAGGAAAGATAATAAGGACATTCATTTGATCTACGCAACGTCCTGATTCCCAAGCAGTAAAATAAACTTAAGGTAACCAAGCCAGAACTATAACAACCGAAATCCAATTGCTCCAATTGGATCGTGCTTTGGAAGCTACATTTTGACAGGTCATACGATATAATTCAAATCGTTTAAGTAGTTTGTAATCTCACGATATTCCTCTTACACTGAGCAGTGCAACTTTTAGAATTATGCCCAGAAGTAAAATTAAAAATGGAAATGAAGTTATGATTTTAGCTCTCTGATCGATATTCTATCGTGTTTTAATCTAAATGATCTGAACCTTGATTTATCAATATCAATCAAACTTAAAGAGTTCTTATTTGTATAGGGGATTTAACACCACCTTGTCCCCATCAAAACAATACTGTGACTTATAAACTCCTCTCTTCGGCAAACATGCTATTTATATGCGAAATACCATAGAATCGTTTCATATAACATTACTTTTTGGGAGACTGTTTTATAAAACGACCCATATTTTGAATTATTCCGAACCGTTTTAATTGATTTTCTGTGCCAAAATGAGAGGGAATTTGTCGTTGTAACAGTATGGTGTTATCGAGTTGTTCTTTCTTGGGTAAATAAATAGGAAGTTTAAACTCACCCACAATATATAATTGGGATCGGTTAAAATCAAAAGTTATTCCCTCTGCAAGACGTGGCAGATGCAAAAACGACCATCGGCGGTGAACCGTTAGATCAATTTTAATATTAAAAAAAATAAATAAAATTTCCGATGATACAACTGACATTGAATTAGAAGAATATGACTTGGGTCGTTCCGAAACGGAGTTCCAATTGTCGTGGGAATGTGAGACGGAATTTAGTGACTTTCTAAATAACAGTTTTCAGGTTTTACTTACAAAATAACAAAGTTCAATTACTCTCCTTTAGGGACTTTAGAAAATCACATTAAGGATCTTTTTTTTTAGTTCAACTATAGTTCAACAAGGATTTATGGCAACTTTCTAACAAAAGTCTAAACTAAATAAAAGAAAATCTTCTCTTGTTTTGTAAGAAGGATCATAAAAAAAGAAATTTTTCATGCCTCAAAAATAAAATAATAAAGAAAAAAGAAATCTCCTGGACAAACAAAAGGAAAAGGATCCTGTTCGAAATTTTAATCCTCGTTATACAAATCATAAAAATATAATTATGCATTTTTAATTTTTATGGCTTAACACAACAACAACAACAACAAAGGAACACATTCCCCTCCCCTTTAAGAATATTTCCCTGCCTTATGCAGCAAACGGACAAGAAAGGGTGATATTTTCAATAAGCAATTCATATCAATTGAAATGCAAAATAGCGAAATAGAGAAAATTATAAATTTTAATTTTTCAACAATTTTCAAAAAACTTAAAAGTTACTTTAAAATGATTTTTCCAACAATTATAACAAATTGTTATTTAAATGTTTCCATTTCTTCCCTGTTGGCAGAAATTCTTGCGTGTTTAAACATTTATGTTGAAAATCCGCCATCACCACCAATTTCATAGGTAAATTTTTTGTCGTTTCCTTGAAATATCCCACCGTTTGTTTGTTGAAAATCAAATATTAAGTTAAGTGTTTTTCAATAATTATAGTTATGAGTTGGAAAAACGTTTTGTGAAACAATTCACTCTCTCTCCCTCTCTCTCTCTGGGATATAAAATAATTTACATACAAATAAACCGTAACAAATTTTTGGTTACATAACGGCAACTGTTAAGGGGTGTTGACAGATTTAAAGATGTTTGCAATCAATTGAATATTTCCCTTCAATACAGTCAAGGCGAAAATATAGTTTTTCTTCCAAAGGAATGTCTTAATATTAGTGGGTTTCATTAATCCATCATTATGAATTAAGCTTAATTTGAATCTGTGTACAGTTTACCAAATATTTCCTTCGATAAAATATGTTTTTAAGCAAAATATGGGATGGAGAATAAAGGCGATAAGGATCAACAGTGTTAACTTATTCTTTCGCTTTCTAGGTTCGATTTACAACTTGCTAAAGTGTTTCAAAGTAGTAAAATTGCTCCATGTCCTTTGGTTATCACTGAAGTCTCCATTGCGACATTTAAATCCAGGTCACAATTCTACTATCAATGTCACACTCCGTTCCAAAGTAGTAAAATTGCTCCATGTTCTTTGATTATCACTGAAGTCTCCATTGCGACATTTAAATCCAGATCGCAGTTCTACTATCAATGTCACACTCCGTTCCAAAGTAGTAAAATTGCTCCATGTTCTTTGGTTATCACAAAAGTCTCCATTGCGATATTTAAATCCAGGTCGCAATTCTCACACTCCGTAGATTCGTTGTAATCGATTGTTGGTGTCATCCAGCACCAACTCAACAAAAACTTAATTTTTCAACTGCGTTTTTGAAAAGTGAAAATTTAGGTAAAAATTCTTGAAATCATTTATCAAAGAAGGTTGTTGTTAATCAAAAGAAAAATTTGGGAGTTATTGGGTTGCACGCAAAAAGACACCAAATACAAATGGTCCAAATCAATGCAATTGGTAATTGATCTTTATTTGATGGAATTGGAAAGTTGTTTTACGTTAAAAACAATTAAAATCGGGTGGGATGATTATGAAGAGGAATGAACGAGATGTTGGGGAAATTGTGCCGCAGACAATTGGATAAAGAAAACAATCAACGGATATTTAAGCAGACTCGTTACAGATTTACATCGTGTCATGTTTGCTAAGCCAATTAAAAACTACAGGATGTTTAAACTCACCCACAATATAAAATTGGGATCGGATAAAAATCAAAAGGAAAAGTTATTCCCCCAACAAGACTTGGCAGATGTAAAAATGACCATCGGCGGTGAACTGTTAGATTAATTTGAATAATAAAAAAATTTCACATTTCATAATTGACACGTTGTCATTAAAGAAGAGAACGCAATAACTCCAACAACCATTCAATATGTAACTGCATGAAAGTGTTGGATTGGTTCTCTTATACAATCTCTTATACACTATGTAACTGGAAGGATAAGAAAAGGAGACAACAAGGCATCCTGCTTAAAATATTTTACATATTGAGATTAAACATGCCGGGTAGTGACATAGGAAGTGTGTTTCATATGTTCTATTTATTCGTTATCAATGTTTAATGCAAATTGATTTAAAAGTATCCGAATGGTCGAATGATCTATGAGAATTTACATTATCCTACTTAGCCCACATCCTTCCAGTTTTAAAATACTCATATTTAAGCATATTTATGGTTAAAATATTTTCTATACCTCCAATTTAGTTTAGTTAATTTGTTAACCTAAAATAAACCTAGAATCTAGACCAGGTTCTTTTTCCAATCGTGTCATTCCTTAGAACCTTCCTGATTTTACCAATTGTTGCCTTTGTTCACACTGTTATATGTGGATTCAATTAAATTTTTCAGGATCCCAAGATTTCTCGGTATTGTGGGAATTTTCTAGATCCTCGAAATTTCGGGATTGGCATTCCTGACTTGAAACAGTTTTGTTCCGATTAGTGATTGAGAATACTGTTCGAACAATCAGAAATTTAGGACTGGATTACACATATGAAGATACTAGTGACTTGTTAAACCAACTAACTATTGATGTGAAATGGTTTGACATTCTTGATATCCGTAATATAATCTTGAAATTCCGACAGAGTTTGTAGAGGAAGAGGGGAGGAGGAGGAGGAGGTTCCTCTATTAATATCTAATTGTTCGATATTATCTAACCTAACAGATAATCATTGCTGGTCATTTTGACACATACGGTTCAGATACGAAGCGTATTTTTCTGTGTTGCCTACAATACTGGCCATTGTGTCACACTGTTATAGGTGAAGCTAACACATAGTCTTGTGGCTTCAGTTTTAGTGCACTAAAAAAGCATCAAATTTCCTAACTTGACTTTCCTATTTCCAGTTTTTCTACACAGAATTCCAGTTTTGCATAAGACTAAAATCATTTGCATATCAAGTAGTAGATTGGATGTGGCATCAAAAGAATTTGGTTAGATCCTGACGAATATTTCAATGCTGTTATATTCGTTAAAATCAGTATGGAATATCAGGGATTACGTCACGGTTTAAAGTTTACTTAAGCAAAAATCTTCCATACTTTAGCAGAGATCCTAACAAACTGATATAATTATCTCTTCCACGTTAATGGAAATCCATTTGAAAGGGAAAGTATATCAAGGAATTTGAAAGGAGAGTTTTGAATTGGTAATTAGACAAATTCCAGAGGGTGATGATATTCCAGATTTTGCTGGAAATCTTATTAATTAAAAATATATCTTATTTCAAGAACAGAACAAAAGCAGCATTGTGAACTACACTGCCATTGAACATTGAAAGACTTAGTTCAAGTTAGTGACTTGACCTCGTTATTTCAAAAGTCTTTTTTTTTAAACAATATCACAGTTTCATATTTCCTGGACTTTGCCAAAAATTTCCCACATTTAAACTTTCTACTACAAGAAAACGTTCTTTTTTTTGTCTCTTAATTAAACAATAGAGAAATCATAGATCATAACCTTGTTAAAACATCATTTAATTGAACCTTTCGAATATAAAAAGTCCTTCCAAGGAAAAGGAAAAGAAGAAACAAAAAACAAGCTTGAAAATCAAAACAGAGGCTAATTGCAAAAGATTAATTATATATTACAACATTACAACACATCCTTAAACTACACACACACACACACACACATTTATGATGAAATGTCAAAAAAAGTAAGTCTTCGTTAATGGAATATTAATTCTCCAGAGGCTACAAAGAGAATAATTGACATTATTAAAATGAAAAATTATTTCAAAATTGCCACTAATTTATAACAAGAAAAAAATGGATGGAAAAGAACTGAAAATGAAACATCAAGATCCTGTCGAGTTTTATGAAAAAACAACAAGAAAAGATCCTTTTAGAAAATACACCCTATAAATTTTCAAAATACTATTTCTCTTTATGGTCAAATTATTATTATTTTATTTTTTTCGAAATAAAATTTCATTTTATAAAAAAATTCCTTAACATGGACATTTTCAAGGATGTTTTTCTAACCACGTGCAAATATAATAATAAAACATAAAAGTAGAGGACCAGTTTAGAAACTAGTTCATGTTAATCTCTGCTGAAAAAGGATCGCATTTTTTAACACAATTAAAAAACAAAAGAACGTCATCAATGAAGCTTTAGAAATGTAAAGAAATTTAATGGATTTTAAGGAAAAACTTTTGGGTTTTTATTTTTTTTTTGTGGAATTTTTTGAAAAAAACTCAAAAAAAAAAACTAATGAATTGTTAGAAATCCATTAAGGACCCACAGGGCTTTTTCAAGGTAAATTACAGATTATGTTTAATAAGAGTTTTTGTTTGAAAAAGAAAAAATTACTTCAAATACACTGAAAGAAATTTGTAAACTTATCGATCCACTTTCCAGATTCCTTTAGATCGAATTTCCTTATACTTTACTTTCAATTATAATCTTTATATTATGACATCAAAATCTCCGAATGTATTCGCAGATCAGAATTTTCTAAAGTTAATTCAAAAGAACCGATTGAATTTCTTAATGAACTTCTTTTATGCAAAAGATCAAGGACTTACAGCTGCAAATTAATGTCGATTGTTGTTGCAACAGTTCGACTGTATCTGGTTGTTTCTTGTTAAAACAAAACTTTCGATTATTATAGCTTTCGCTGAGTTGACAATCTTCCGCCGAGTATGACTCGGGCGTTTCGGAACATGGATTCAATTATCATGGGGACGGGTGAAATTCTATCGTAACCATAGAACGATATGTTTTAAGTTTGTTTGCCCACAGAGGCAGTTTTGTTGAAGAGTGGCTGAAATAAGGATACCAAAAGGAACCGATTTTTAAAATCCCAGGATCCCGGGATTTTTCAGTATTGTGGGAATTTTCTAGATCTTCGGAAGTTTCGGGATTTTAATAAAAACAAAACAATTTATTTCAGGATTGACATTCCTGACTTGAAACACTTTTGTTCCGTTTAGTGATTGAGAATACTGTTCGAACTGATCTGTTGGGATAATTGCTTCGCAGTATCAGAAATCGCAGATGGATGTTAATTTCGGACTTGATTATACATGAAGCTACTAGTGACTTGTTAAACCAACAAACTATAGATGTAAAATGGGCTGATATTCTTGATATCCGTAATATAATCTTGAAATTCCGACAGAGTTTGTAGAGGAAGTGGAGGAGGTTCCTCCATTAATATCTAATTGTTCGATATTATCTAACCTAACAGATGATCATTGCTGGTCATTTTGACACATACGGTTCAGATACGAAGCGCATTTTTCTGTGATGCCTACAATACTGGCCTTTGTGTCGCGGTAAAATGGAGTCTTTATGGGGACTGAAATCGTCAAGGTAAATTACAGGTTATGTGATAAAATATCAATGGACTGATGGCTGATTTAAAAATCTTGGAAACATGACAAATAATGTCATTAGCGCAAACATTCGTTGGCGCGAAATGTTCAAAAAGTATAGAAACCTCTTTACATTCTTTAAAACTAAGTTGGCGGGCAGAATCTTCGAAACACTTTTCATCTTTATATAAAAATTGGTTCAATTTATTTTGCCATTCATTTTCTTTGAATATCGCAACGTATCAAACTTGGACTGGTACTGTGAATTAAGTAATGAAAAGGGGATAGACGGGAGAAGAGGAGGAATGCTAGATTTCATCTGTAATAGGTTTGTCCCAAGCAAAGAAGAAGAAGGACAATAAATAAAATTGCCCTTCTCTATAAGGTCTCAGAGTCTTTACTTTTCTCATATGCCAATATGTGTTCTTTCTGTTCAAAAATCCATAGAACTTTTGACTTATTTATGTTCAAATTTTTGGAAGACCATTAACTCTCTGTAAATATTTTTTCCAATTATGATTTTGGAATATCAATTTTCGGACTTTTTCGCGATTGATTGATGGAAGAAATAAATGATCTCTTAGCTCTTTCTTGAAATGTCATTAGTTTTTTTTAGATTGGAAAAATCGCAAGAAGCAAAGTGGATGGGTTGAGAATCCTTTTTAAGACAGAGATCTTAGCATCTAGAAAAATTCTCTCAACCGCAAAATGCATCCAAACTTATGATTACTTTTTGTTTAAAATTTTGGGACAACTATTAACTAAGTCTCGTTATATATGTTCCTCCGTTCTCGGACCTCTCCAACAGATTAATTTATCGTCAACAATTTAAGATATTTTTTGGATCTTTTATTAGAAACAAAACTTTAAAATTATTGAGAAGAAGCCGGTGAACATATTGGAATAGTGAAACTCTATAAAACTAACATTTCTATTCTCTCAGTGCACTAAATGAGCCGCTTAGTTTTACAACTACATACAAATACTAAACTATTTTTTCTACAAAAATTAAAGTCCTTTAGAAAAATTTTAATACTCCTTTTAAAAAATGTTGATCCTTGAGCTTGTAAATATCCAAAAGTATTGTTGTTAGACATCCCTCATTTTGACAAAAGCGAAAAAATAATAATAAAGCTAAGAGAAAAAGCATCCAGCCATCCATCTAAAACAACTACAACAACAACAAAAAAGAAGAAAACAAAAGCACCAACAATAACAACAACACAAAGAAAACAAATAATTTAAATATCAAAACCAAATAAAAAAGATCTTGCGAAACAAAAGAGGGATTTATTTGCACGTGAAAAAAATATCACACAAAGACCATCAAATGTAAAGTTATTTCACAGGAGTTTTAAAATAAAGGAAGAAGTAAAACTTAAACAATTTAACACACAGATACACAGATACTCACATACAGACACACAGAAACATGCATTTACAATTTGACATCCCCTTTTTTCATGTAAAATGTAGAAGAAGAAGAAAAGGTTGTAACACATAAAATTAGACAAAAATTGTTAGTAAAATAGTTTCATCTTCCTTCTTCCCAAGAACTATTTTATCATCAAAACAAAAAAATACAGGAACGTTATGTCATTGAAATTCATTCAGAATAGAAAACTAAATGATATGAAAATTTAACTAAAGAAAATTTAAAGAAAATAAAAAAAATCAACCCCAATTTTTATTAAAAAAAGGACTGTTCTTCTTCTTCTAGTTACCCTTGTTATATCTTGCAGAAAGAAAATTATTTAACAAAGAAAGAAACACAGACAATAGTAATAAAAAAGGGGGAATCGAAAAGGAAAAAAGATCTTCCCTTTTAAGAATGATTTACAATGTTTGTAGTTCTTTTTTTTCCAAGTTGGAATATGAACATAAAAATCAAGGGGGATTTCTTTTTTTCAAGTACATGGAAATGTAAAGAATTTAACGAAGGATGAAGGATGTGACTTGATAATCAGTAAGAGAATGATTTCATGATTGAGAAAGAAAACTGATCACTAGTGTCAATACAACAGACTAACGTGATCTATCAACCAAAATTTTGTGTGGATGAATATAGATGAATTGTAGCAACAGCTGAAAGTGACCAAGAAATTCTGCAGCTTCTATTGGACGTTCCTCTGGTCTGAAAGAGGTTGAATTCTTGACCAAGGAAGGAAACTGATCATTAAAGTTCATACAACAGACTACCGTGATCTGTTAACCAAAATTGTGTGATGAAGTGATGAACAGCTGGAAATGGCCAAGAAAATGTACAGCCTCTATAGGATGCTCCTCTGGACTGAAAGAGATTGGCTTGCCAATTAAACAAATATCATGAATAATATGGTGCTTGGACTTATGCAAGTCAATACAATAGTACTAGAACTACTCTGGTAGACAGCGGCAGATTCTGTTCAATATCTGCTAAGTGTGGAAGGCAGCCTCCAACTACTACAATCTTGAGTTAACTTGAAATTTGTGTTCAAATCTGCCTTATACAAACCCTGATCAAAAGAATCTTGCACATACCAGAGTATGCTGCATTCAAAGATCCTTTTTAATACGTCTCAGGGGAAATTTCAGTGATGCTTCCGATATCATTTAAAGAGAAACTGTTTACTTAGCATTTCATTGTGTTCCTTAACTGATGGTGTATTTGAAGCATTTGTATACATCCTTTTACGGTTCTTATGACTGCATTTTGGTAAATGTTAAATATTTCTCCATTGTGTAGAACCTAGCGAAGGAGCCACACTGGAGAAACATAATTTTCACTTATAGGCCATACGTTTTATACGCATCTGATAAAGTTTTTCCAATGACATGACATAGCTGAGGATGTAAATGCACTATCAAATGTATTTCCAAGTCTTCGTTGGAATTTGGATTTATCATTCTATGATGCCTAAACTTATATAAATCTCCTCAGTCCAGGTGATGAAAAGTGTTGCTGTTTACTTTCTGTTATAATTTTATGCTACGTACAGGGAAGAATTTGTGGTTTTCGCTTAGATAACCATATACGGGACTGCATGGTCATAAACTCTATGCCCCGTCCCCGTTATTGCAAGTCATCCAGAATGGAAAAAAAATATCCGATTGCTTTAACCTTGTTATAACTTCAGGGAAAGGAAGACAATCCTTATATGGAAGAACGCCCATCCTTTCATTCTCGGGAAATAATGTCAATTTCTCCAACATTCTCTAATAAACCCAAAATAGTAACTGATCTAATTAAAATATATTGCCACACTCATAAAGATTACAGCTAGAATCGGTTTAAAATATATCCAAGTCAATTTATCGAGTCAGTGCTCTGTGGATCTAAAAAAAAATGACCAAAATCATTTCAGAAACTAAATTTACGAATTTATAAATTTGAAGGATTGATAAGCAGGAATACTTTCAATCAGGCCTTTATTTAAACTATATCAAAAAAGTCCTCGTAGACTGCAAAACATATTTGGACGACCAACATTCTCCGACATTTTGATTATTTCAACAAAAATCACAACTCAACAAAAGGAAAAATCTTCGATCTTCCAAAAACAAAAAAACATCTAGTACAATTATTCCAATAAGAGTCACGATAGTCCCACGTATCCTTGCTTAAAAAAACTATATTCAGATTACATGATTATATTTTTCTTTGGTAGAAAGCAAAATAGAAGACTATAATCTTAGCTGCACCAACGCCACCAAAGGAAGGCAAACTGTTGCGTTTAAAAACTAAATTAAATATATTTCAACAATAACTCCTTTCCGCGAAATTATCAATGCAGCAGACACTCGATTCATACCAGCTGAAAGAATATCCGCAATGCGCCCACATTTCCCTTCCCAACAGTGCTTATGTCCGCAGTATAAAACCTTGCGATCTTAGGATCTCTCAGATGAATAATGAAATTAGCAGGTTAGTAAATCAGGACAAACTTAAGATCAATTAAACTAATGCAAACTAAATAGAGTGAATAAACTAATTTCAACTTTTCGATCTCTCCCTCCTCCCACAAGAAGAGGGACTATGGGGTCACGATTAAGTTTTCGAATAACACAATTTCCAAACCTACTTATTGCTTTTTATCGATTTTTTTATTGAGCATCCGTAGAGAGACAAGGCGAATGTAAGGGTTGTGAGGACTTCACAACCTTTCAGTCATCACAACCTTTCACTCATGGACACAATCACACCACTGGAACTTACAGAGACATTTAACGCGGCTAAACCATCTAAACCGATAGTCTTCATCTCCAGATCAACAGTCACCTAACAAAAAGTTCTCTTTCAGGGTTTTTTACAGTCCTCATTGCCAAAAAACATGATGAGATGAATTATCAAATATCTAAATGGGCATCAGTTTCTCGTTGAATTTCGTGAAATTCCCATCGCCACCACTCGGAATTGACGTTATAACATATGCGGACGACTGTTTTTGTGATTCTTATAAACTGTCAATATCGAAGATCTAGGAGTCCTTTCTATTGTTATCCAATTTGTTAATTTCCTCGGAGGTTTTAAAAAATAGGGACTCATTTCAAAATCGTGCTGTTTTTTTAGAAATAATAGATTTAAGCTTTAGAGAGATTTGATGAATGAATTCGTATATCTCAGTCACCATATCATGTCAAAAGTGATCATTTTGCTCTGAGCAGATATACTGACTATACCTGCTCGTTTTAAAAGCTGCTCTGAAACGGAAAAAATTGGAGTCGATACTAGCTGACAACTAATCCAGATTAATTCGACTGATTGATTGATCTACATTATATGAAATAAACCCCAATAACCTTTGAAATGTAGTCAAGGGAAATGGAGACATCCTATCAAGAACTGCTTGATCCTACAAACATGGATGAAATAATAAATTGGTATGTCACTTAATGTGGAAGCGGAAAAACTAATCTAACTAATCCACTAAGCAACTTGTCCCTTTTCTACTATTCCTATCAAATTTCCACCTTAAAACTGCCTTCATGAATTCACTCTTTCAATTATCTGTTAAAGAATTTCTTTATTTATAGTTATTTCTCTATGATTAAAATTTTTTTGGGTGACAAGGACACATTTCGCTATGCTTAAGAAAAAAGAAATACCAGTAAAGCAACAACTCATACAGAATTTAGGGTTACTTTATTTGTTGTTGCCTGCTTTTCAATTCAAAACTCATATGTTTAAATAGGAGGCAAAGTAAACCAATTTTAAAAATGAAATAATCACTGTTGCTTGTAAAGGCAAAGAGACATTTTCTCCCCCCCCCTAGAATATAGAGAAAAAGAGCCTGCTGTTAAACCTGGTGCTTGAATTGATGCCAAAGCCATTAGAATTGAGACGAAAATATAAATAAAAAATAACTAGAAAAATTTGAACAATATTTGCAATATTTGTGGTGGTTGATTGCTGTTTTGGATTCAACATGGAAGATAGAAAAGTTTGCTGTGGAACACGTGCTAAACATTAAGAAAAGGAATTTCTGCAAAAAAAAAATAGGAAAAGATGCTTAAGGGCTGCTTGTAACACTATTTTAAAGTTACAAGATTTAAAGTATTGAACAAATGGAACACACACTTAGCAACAAGACAAGAATTTTAACTAGTTTGGAGATAATAAAAACAAGAAAGAATGCTATGACGAATCTTCAATACCCCTACCACCTAAAAAACGTGTGAAGTAAATACGTTATATCTTATACATACACACACAAACGTATACAACATATAAAAGTCTTCTTAAATGTAACATGGAACACTATAACTCTTTTTCACTGAACCGTTTTTGATCATTTTTGTCGATTTACAGTTTTAATGAAAGTTCATGCCTTGAATAAAGAGGTTACCTCAAATATCGGTTTATATTTTTTAATATACTGAACCATTTTTGCTGGTTTTAATTAGGAAACTAATTAGGACTATAAAAAATACTCTGACCAAATTTCATTGAGCTCTGTGAATTATTGTGGGTGTGAGCGTACCAAAAACAAACAGGACCTTCAGGCGGACAAAGCTAAATCGACTCAGTTTTTGATTTCATGCAAGAATATATATCCATTATGGTATCTAAGATGATTTCTTCTTAGCGTTACACACGGAGAGACTAAGTTAATATACCCTCTTCACTACTTGTGGTGGTGAAAACAAAAATTAAATAAGAAAATTTTAAATTTCAATTGAAAATCAATGAAATTTTTATAAATATTTTGGTGAAGATTTTTTTTTTTTTTTTTTTTTTTGTAAAAAAAATTTAAAATAAACATTCGATTCGTTTGGTGAATAACCATTAAACATGTTCCACAATTAATAACAATTAACACACTAACAAACATTTAAATAAATTTTCTATAAAAAGAATAAAACAAAGAAAAAAAATCAAACAGAATAGTATTTTAAAGATCAAGAACATTTTGATTTTCATGTTATTTTAAAGACCAACAATCCAGGGTCTAGTATAAGTTCAAGGTTGATTTCGAATTTAAAATTTCAATTTAATTTTAAAAATCTAATATTTTTTTTTTCAATATAAAATTATTTATATTGTGTAATGTTAAAAACCAAATATAATAGAGTTTCACGGGAATCCATGTCGATTAAAATCACATGAAATATCTTTCAAAGCTTCCGCAAAAGTATGTGGAAACAAAAAAATACAGGAAATTAATATGTAAATTTTATTTAGAGATTTTGCTCGAAAATGTATTTCATCTCCGTTTGAAATCTACCACATTTTTTTAACTTTTTTGTGCTCTTCAATGCTCTTTCAACAAGTGTCCAATATGTCTTTATTGTCCTTAGTTTCGGGCAGTTTGGATGATTTGCAAGAGAGGCAAATTATTGTTTATGTACCATTCAAGTACAAAATATAATGACATGATGTCAAGTCAGAGCAAAAGTAAGTAGACACATGTTGAAGTCTTATAAATGAAAATAGTATTTTTTGTAAACATTCCTTGATGTATATTTCGCTGTTTATGGACCTTCTTTTATGCATCTGCGTATTGCTTGCCATACCAACAACTGTTTTGGGAAATTTTGACTGCTTTTTGTTCCTTAACACAAAATTGTTGACCAAGAAGTTGTAAAAAATCTGCTAGAACATACGTTTCGTCATGCATTGTGCGGTAAGAATTGACTTTCTCTGTTTTTGGCCTCGAGGTTCCTGTGAGGTACTCTTTTATTCTTTTATGTTTTTAAACCTGCATAAGCCTTAACTTTGCGTACCAAATAGTCCGAGCATTAAGCTAACCGGGCTAAATTTATACTGGATGTGTTGGGAACTCTTTTGAAAATATTTTGTTAAAATAAATTTAAATAAATTTGATACGCACTCTTTCCCTGACACTCATATTAATAAAATTAACCATTCAATTCATTTGTTTGACATCGAACTTAATAACTGACATGTTTTTCTAAGATAAAAAATATCAAATAATACTTGGGTTAAGTTTTAAAACGTATGTTAAGAATGTTTCGATCTCACTCCTTAATCGACCACTAAGAATCGATTGCAATATAAAATTGGCATTATAAAATCCATCACAAACTAAGTTAAAGCTAATTCTTGCAGTATAATGGCTGTCGAGACTTATGTTTCGGCAGATCTTTCGCAACTCAAGGAAATTTTGAAGAAAAGCTAAAGATCAAAAAGCTGTCACAATTAGCAGCAAAAAAGCCAATCATCTATTACAAGGTGCTCTATAAATACCGACATTTACATCAAGGAATGTTTACAAAAAAAGGCTGCTTCCATTTACAAGACTTCATTATGTGTCCACTAACTTTTAAGCTGACTTTAGTATCCTTTCACTATGGTAAACAAGCCCTTAAGTTTACAAAAACAACAATATGGTATTTATACCAAACTTCCCGAAGCTATGGGCAGTGGAGAAATATAGGACTCTTGTTAAAAAAGAATTGAAGAGCATAAAAGGAAGGTGGAGGGTTTATATGAATGTTAGGATACTTAAAAAATTTGACACGGTTTTATTTTTAATCTTAAACACAATTACTTATTTATCTTAACAGGATCTGTAAATCAGCTACGATCGTGGAACGATTTTTGAAAATTTGGCATTTGTATTTATTCTAAAACAATATTAATAAACAATAAACGATTGGAGACAGGAGGACATTGGTGATTAAATTTTTATTTGTTCGTAGCCCAAAGTAATATATAGCAAATTTCATCTAAATATTTCTTAAATTGATATCTGTAAGGTGATCATATTATCTATATTAACATACAGTCGAACAGACAGACGAATGGATGGTCATGGTTAAAATTGAGTAAGAAACTGATACTGAATCGATTGATATACTTAAAAGTGGGTATAAAACTATTATTCTACACCAATACATATTACTCAAATCATCCGTTCTCACAACTTATGAATCTCCAATTCGGAACGACCAGAGTCTCGCTGGACAAAAGATTGTCAACTTAGTGAGAGCTGTAAATGTCGAACGTTTTTTCCACAAGAGAATACAACCAGATACAACGAAACTGTTAAGCATTTATATACTTTAGATTAAAACTTCCAAAAAACTCTTACCACAATTTCTATATTTCTTTCCATGATATGCCTTAGACATGACATCAATAAAATATAAAATCTATATAAATAAAAAACTTATTAACCAAAATTTTGATTGAGCCTCTCTTAATACTCTACCTGAAAAAATGACACCAAATTGTCATAATGTTACCTTGGGACAAAAGCACAAGGTCGATATGTATGTATCCTTCACAATTTTAATAAAATAATCTTAAACTTTTTATATTTTAAATACAATTTCGATTCCTTTTACGATTTCCTTTTCTTATTTAATTCATAATAAACTTCAAACAACCTTGAGAAAAAAATCACACTTTAATTCAATTTTATTTTCCATAATAAATTTCTTATTATAAAATATCCTTTTCTAAACCTTTAACTAATGAAAACAATAACAACTATTCGCGCCAAATTACTAAATAACACAATCAAAAACAGGTTTGTTTTGTTTACTAACAGAAACAAACAACAAAACCTGAAAGATTTTAACAAAAAACAACAACAACAAATTATATTGAGTGCATATGAATGTATAAAAATGCATTAAATTATTGGAGAAAAAAATAAAAACAACTGACTGACAAACTGACCATAAAAATATAACAAGAAAAAATATTTTTTTTTCTCAATCGTGCTACATTTTTTCATTGCATAAATTATTAAAGAACAGAAAAAAAACAATAAAAAACAAAGTAGTAGTTGTTGTTGGTGATGCTTTTTTTTCTTGTTTTTTATAAGAATTTTATTCAAGAGAGAGAGAGAATGATTCTTTCTCTATGTATGCATGAGAGTGTGAATGCATTGTTTTGATTACGTTTTGTTTTTGTTATTGACGGTGGCTGCCATTCTTGTTGATATTTTGGAGCTTTACTTATATTTTTGTTATTGTATTGTTATTGTTTTTAGTGTATTTGTTATTTATACAGTGTTGATCAAAACTATTGGCACAGCGAGTGTATTTTTCTTTATTCACAATCTTTTCTCATGAATAAAAAATGTTTTTTTGAATTACCTTTACCAAGATAGTAAATAATGCAAGTATCTCCAACTTTTAAAGGCATTTAAAATCGTAATAACTCAATTTTGCCGAACAAAAATATTGACACACATAATAAAAATATTTTACACAATATTTATGTAATTTTTCAGCACTTAGTGAGCTTTATAACTTTATACAAACGCTTTCTGCTTTATAACTTTATACGAACGTTTAGGCATTGAATGGTCCAAAATTCTTGTAACTTCAATTCCCGATTTTATCCAATCTTCCTTTAGTGCCTTTTAAAGATCACATTATATTTAAAATAGTTGGTTTCTTGGCATGTCTGTCCAATTTTTCTCACAAATCTTCAATTGGATTGAGGTCTGGAGACTATAGTGGGTGCGATAAGCCATGAGTCCTAAATTTATAAATTTAGCTTTTTTTAAATATATAAATAAAAATTAAACATGAAACACGGCTCACCGACAGCCGCAGATGGCATACAGCTTCACATCATTATACCACCGTTGCTGTATTTAACAGTAACAGCCATTGTTCTTTCTAAACGCGGTAATTCGGCCATCATTACGAAATTTCATAGGTGAATAAAAATCGAATTTAAAATGTAATAGATTTACTTTTAAAGCTTTTTTTATTGTTTTATTTTCAGACAATTTGGTTACTTTCGTGGGGAGTTAAAACTTTAGGTTGTCAAACGATTTAATACTATTCTAATAATAAAAAAACTCGTTGCATTATTTAATCTATCTGGGCATTGGTTATGCAGGTGCAGTGTTATTCATCGCTTAGATTCGCTAGTTTTTTTTTTTTTTTTTTTTTTTTTTTTTGACGTAATTTAGGTTTAGAGTTAGTTTTGAATTTATATCAACAAATTTTCATTTTAAACGATTAATCAAGATTTCTGAAATTTCAAAAAATAATGTTCATGCCCATACTTTTGTTCCACAAAGTGATGACTTTTTAATAAATTATTCTATTAAAATTATGTTTTGTCCATTTACCAAAATATGTATTTGTATTAGTAAAAACATTTAGGGCTGTATTCAGTATTAACTATTTTTGCTCTAAAATTTGGTTAAAATGACAGTAAACATAAGATAAAACAAAAAATTCTTACTGTACTAATATTTTTGTTCAAGACTGTATATAAAAATGAAAACAAAAAATATGAAACAGATGTATTTTATGAAAATGCCCTTATATTGAAAAAGAAATGTAAAGAAAAATACTAACAACAACACAACAAAAAACTATATAATATTTTTATGTAAAATTTCAAGTGCAAGTTCAAAACCAATAAGAAGTTAAATTTCTTAATAAATTTATTGATTTTATTCTCTCGTTTAGTTTAATATTTTAAATAAAGAAAAATTTGGCACATAATCTTATAATATAAAACAGCTTCAAATGTATATCATATAGAATTATTTGTACAGTTTATTAATTTATCAGCAATATTTATAAACAAAAATGATCGGGCAAATTTTAACAAACAAAAGAAATTAATATTAATAAAAATTTGCTCACTTTAAAAGGCTCAGGCACACACATTTACACTTACCACTTTGCAATAGTTTTTAGGTGGTGAAATTTATTTAAATATTTTTTTTAATAAAATTAAATGTTTTTAAATCATAAAGGCACTTTTTTCTTAACTTTTAATAAGTTTTTAACCAGTTTTTTTCTAAGTTTTTCAAGAAAAATTCTTAAATTTATTCATTTTTATAGTCTTCCAAATAAAACACGCGTTTCTAAACACACACTTGTCCAACAAGAATGACATGATGAATAAAAACAAACTTAACAACAAAAGAGAAATAAAAACAATGTCATAGAGATGCCATATTGAAAGAGAGAGACAATAGTTTTTAATTATAATTTATGTACTTAAAATTAATGCAATTTTAATTAAAAATATTCAATTAATTGTAATTTTAACTAAAAATTTAATTTTATTATTTATTTATCGTTAATTTATTGTATTTCACCACTTAATGTTTAGGTGCTTTACTTAATCACACTGGCAACTCTTGTTTTATATGGCACTTTTTAGTTTGTTATTGTTTTCTTGTTGTTTTTATTTTCCTCATAACTAAAGATCTAAGTCGAACAGTTTTGACAAACGGCGACGTTTTCTTTAACTAAAGGGGAATTTATTACATTTACTGTAATACCCTACATAAAGGGGTCCCAAAACGCTTTTTTGGAAAGTAATTCAGGTACTTTGGAACTAACTAAATATTTTTAATGAAATTTATTCAATTTTATAGTTTTTAAGTAATACAAGCTTATTAAAAATATTAATTATTGCAGAAATATATGAAACCTTAACAATTTTGCTGGAGGTAACCAATTTTCAGTTAATTTTTGTAGGATTTTCTACAAAAATCATTGGAAAGGTAATTACTTGAAAAATAGAAATATGCACATAATAAAATGTTAAAACTAAATTTATTTAATTAATTTTTTAAATAATTAAAAATTTTAATTTTTTGTAAAATTTTGTAAGTTTCATTTTAACATTTAATCTTTAATAAAATCTATAAAAAAGATATTAGTATGAAATTTGAATATAATATAGACAAAATTGTCCTTAATGTAGAATTATGAAAAAATGTCCACTTTTTTCCGAAATACCCGAAATTCCAAACCGGAGAAAATTTGTTTTAAGAAATAATTTTTTCTATTAATTGCTCATTCTGCCCTTGTGTAGGTTTGATCCTTTACAGATTTTTTTAGTAAATAGGTAACACATGTAGCTAAATAAAATCTTGTCTATTCCGATAGGTCTTAATTCTTTCAGAACTAAGAGAAAAAAGAAAGAAAGTCCAGAGGAAAGTATTGGGTTTCAAAGTGAAATAATGTTATAAATTTTTTGGAGAATGGGATCAACTAGGAATATGACCTTCTCAAAATTAATTGGACGGGCTTGATGTTCTGTCGGCCTTCGGGCTACCGGATCCAATTGATTGTAAGTCAAAATGGCTTCTAAAAATTCGGACTACATAATGATCTCCGAATGATTATGCAAGTATCATAACTTCATTAAGAATTTTCCTTAAAAATAATCTTGGAATATCTTTTTAAATGTAATACATTTCAATTTTAAACAACATAAAATTTTCTCTTTTTAAAATAAAAATATTTGCAATTTTTTTTATTTATACAAATTTCTTAACTTCTTTGTAAAATAAAAAGAAAACTTAACCTAACAAAATACCTATAACAATACAAACTTCAGACTAAACTACATATCCTCCACACTATATTTATAAGCTTCATCTTGTTTAGCTCGTTTTTCATTTTGTACAGCAAAATATTTTTTCTCATAACCATTTGAACGATCAACACCATCCCATCTGTAGCCAGGACGTATGCCAAAACGATTTTCGGGAAATGGTCCTTCATAACGAGGCATTTCTGGTTTACCCGATTGTTTTTCTTTTTCTTTGCGTTTTTTACGCATATATTCCAACATAGGATCTTCCGCTCGCTCTTGTTCTTTCAAATGGCGCTCAAGATCTTCGTCGTTAGAGTAACGTGCCAAAGGTTTACTACTTTCATATTCTTGTTCCATCATACGATTTCTATGATCTTCGATTTGTTTGAGACCTTTACCCCAAAGTTCATATTTTTCTTTTTTCTTTTGTTCATGTTCTTCTTTACGTCTACGTTCTTCGGGGTCTTCTTCGCCAGCTTCCCTTGCCCGTCTGCCTTTTCGACCCGTGGAACGTACTTGTACTTCAGCATTGCGTCCCGAAACGTCTGAAGACATTTTCTCGAAAAGTAAATCTTCTTGTCGACGTCTTTCTTGGGTTTCTTTTTGTAAAGCTTGAGCATCTTGTAGACCGGCCTTTTTACCTTCTAAAGTTTTACCAGGTTTTGGTTTGTGTGTAGGTGGAGGTGAGAGGCTTTTTTCGGGTTCTTGTTTTTCCCAGCGTGAACGTCTTGGGGGTGATGGTGATAGACTGGCAGATTGTCTTTCCATTTTTATGCGCGTATGCGAGGAATTTTTATGTGAACGTCGTGGAGGCGATTGATCTGGTGAACGTTTTCTATTTGTATTTTTTCGTGGTGGCGATTGATCCGAGTTTCTTCTTCTACGTGGCGGAGATTGATCGGGGGTTCTACGCCCTCTTCTTGAAGGGGACAGATTTGGTGAACGTTTTCTTCTTGGTGGTGATTGATCAGAATCTCGTCTACGTCGTGGTGGTGACTGATCTGGACTTTTACCTCTTCTCCTTGATGATAAATCAGGAGAACGTTTTCTTCCTTTTTTTGGACTTTTGCCACGTCTAGGTGGTGATTGATCAGAATCTCTCCTACGTCGAGGTGGCGATTGATCTGGTGAACGTGTTCGTTCATTTCTAGCTGGACTCTTACCTCTTCTAGGTGGTGATTGATCTGAATATCTTCTTTGTCGTGGGGGTGACTTATCTGGAGAACGTTGCCTCTCTCTTCTTGGTGGTGAATTATCAGAGTTCCTTCTACGACGTGGAGGTGTTTCATCTGGACTTCTTTCTCTATAATTATTAGTAGGACTTTTACCTCTTCTTGGTGGCGATTGATCTGAATTCCGTCTACGTCGCGGCGGTGATTCATCTGAAGATTTGGCTCTTATTTCCCCTTTATGTTGAGGGGAACGGTCTCTTTTTCTGAAAGGAGGTGACTCTGGTTCCGTTTTTATTTTACGCCCATAAGCAGCTGATTCTTCATTTCTTCTCCATCTGCTGGGAGATTTATCTTTTTTAGATTTTTTCGCTGGTGACACAGATTTACGTTTTCTTCTAGGCGGACTTAAGGAACTACTAGAACGTTTACGTTCTTTACGTCTACGTGGTGAATTATCGGGAGTACGTTTTTCTTGCTTTACCCTAACATCGCCGGCTTTACGACCCCATGGATCTGAATCATCTTCTGGCTCATCTTTTACTACAATACTCTTCCATTTGGGTACTTTACTTTCGCTGGGTCTTTCCTCTATATATTCTCCTACTATTTGAGGTGCATCATCACCAGTTAGCAATAGTTCCTCATCAATTTGTGGCCCACTATCCAAGTGATTTATATCATCGTCTATGATTTTTACTTTAACAGAAGATGAAGATGATTTTTTGTGTTTCTTGTCTTTTTTCTTTTTCTTAACTTTATCGCCAGATAAATACTTTTTTAAATATTCTTTTTGATCGATTTTCGGAAATGAATGGGAAGACATTTTTGTTATTTCTTTAAATTAAAAATATTGCGAAAACTAAACTTTTAACAGAAACGTTTGCACACACATAAACATAAACACAAACACACGCTTTTCAATGAATTGATGTCAAATGAGTAAATATGACACTCATTGCAAATTGATAACATTTGAAGTGTCAGTTAAAATTATGTTGACTTGGCAGCACTTTTAATATTGCCGCCAAAAGTTGTAGTTTTTCGCTTAAATTTTTCTTTGACGCGGGAAAAATTAGTAAGTAAAAGGTTTTAATTAGATTATTAATAAAAAATAAAGTTTTTAGTTGAAAAGCTAATGTTTTTAAGTGATTTTATTAAAATATTATTGTCGTTAGCAAATATAAAATGTAATTTAAAGATGAGACATGTTATTCTTGCCCAATGTTTCCACGAATCTGTTTAACATGAAAAGTTTATCTTCGAAAGAAAAACCTGATGAAGAAAATAACTTATTAAAGAGAAAGTTAATTATAATGGACAGTACCTTAACAGATTCATTCAACGGTGAACAGGAAATAGAACAATGTGTAACCACCTGAGTTGCAACTACTGCGAAATGTTTGCGTTTAGGATAGAGTGTGGTCAGATTCCAATAAGACTTAAAACATGATATGGAACATTTATTAATTGGATGAGTATAACAAACCTTTTACAAGTGAAATAGCTATTTTATTTTATCAATCTTATAAAAAGAAGCTCATTCAAATATAAGTCCATAGTGAAGTAAAGTATGCAAAATGTGTCACGAAGTAATTCCTACATCTGGGACACAACATTAAATACAAAGGCAAGAGAAGTTCCTAAATATAAAAAAGTGGTACACATACTTTTTCCCAACCAAATATATAAATGAAGTATGCACACATTCCATGGAATAAGTTCATGGAGTATTGAAATGAGCTCTAGATCTCGTGCCCAATTATGTTTTTAAAGGCATATTTTTTTAATTGGATAAAGCTATGATCTTACATCACCCTACAACAACATCCTAAGATGTAAAAATGCATTTTTTTAGAAAATCGCTCAAAGAAGGAAGAATTAAAAGGAAAATGATGGAAATATTTCAACAATTCAAAAACTTAATAAATCAACTGGTAAGTGCAACATATTTTTTAAAACTCACAACACCATCTCATATCATAAATGTATTTAAAATATAGCTTTTGAATTCGATGAGACCGTTCCGGGTTCGAATTATTTTTATGCCCTCCACCTAAAAAGTAATGAAGGGATCATCTAAGATGCCATAAAGTATATGTATTCTTTCATTACATCTTAATCTAAGTCGAATTAGCTTATCCGTCTCTCTGCCTGTTGTTGGAACTCTCAGTTCCACAATAATTGATAGAGCTCAATGTCCCAAAAAATTTAAACGGGTAAAATTGGTTTAGTAGAAAAAAGTTATATGCCGATATCTGATTCAACCCTTCTAAAACTGAAATATGTGCTCATCGCGCAGAATTGCCTTTAGTGAAAAAAAACGTTACTCACTAATATTTGGATATTTGGAGATCTAAATTAAAAATTTTGTAAATGAAAAGATGCAAAATGGAAACGCGAAACAACAAAACTATAAATAATTTCAAGTTGGAATAGAAATGAACAGGTACGTGACACTTTTACTTTTGATACATTATGTAGCAGAGTGTTGTCCATTTTTCGGAAGAAAAATGTTTCAAACGATTAAAATTGTCATCAGCTTGTTAAATAATTTTCATTATGGTGATTATTCTTCTTTTTGGAAATTAAACCACCTTTGGTAGTAAAGAAATTATACTTTCAAAATGTAAATATTATTAGGATTTATCTACAAAGATAAATATAACTCGCAATGAGCTCCAATGTGTGTATCACATTGCAGCTCAACTAAATGGTTTCTTCTCTACTGTACTTTCAATTAATGCTAATATTTCATTAGTGGATGGGAAAATTGTAGACTTTATATCAATTCCATTTGACCTGATTAAACCATTTTGCTAGACTTCTTGTGTTAACGATCGTCATATTCCAACAACTCAAATTTTGATTTGATTTTGTTCTTTGTAGGAAATTTAGGTAATAAATCTGTTTAAATTAATGATTTAACATATTTGGTGAATCAAGGTCTTTTTTGAAAAATAGGGAGTAAGATTGAAAATTTCTTAACATACATATATGTTAAGAGAAACGTAACCTCTAAACTTACAATTTTTATTTTTTATTTAATTGAACTTTATAAAATTAAAAAAATATACTTTAAATCCACCAGTGATGAAATTTTGAAACTTTTTCGGAAACTATTCAATTAACGTTAACCTTGCTCGAACAGTTAATCCATCTCCGTTTAAAATCTTTCACAATTTTAGACACTTTTTGGTGCAAATACCACATTATTATTATTGTACGCTTCAAGGACTTCTTTACCATAGTGGCAGGATGCCAAAAATAAGTGGACATATTATGAATGAAAGCAGCCAATTTAGTAAACATTCATTGTTGTAAATTGATTGATTTTTTTGATATTACTACTCAGCTGTGCAAAAACCTTCTAAAATTATTCCACAAAGTTAAAAAAAAAACTCAAACTTTAAAAATGATTCACTTAAAGTACTGGACCAACTATATATTATGAAGGTGTTTCCATATCATACCGTTAATATCATCTTATCATATTCACTACGATTGAATTTCTGTACTCAGAGGAAGTCGAACATATTTTCTGGAACAAAATCCATCAAATAAAAATGGTTTTATTTCTTATGTCGACATTATCCGAGATTTCTCTTTTGCTAGTTTTATATGTCCATGTTCATATTCTAAATGCATTCTTACTTCTTTGTGTTCAAATGCCTCTATTTAGGGAATTTAAATAATAAACTTATTTTTAATTAATCTTCTAAACATATTCTCCGATCCAGAAAGGTAGTTTTTTCTGTATCGAATTAGAAGACAGTCAGTCACATCTGACGTTTTACGTGTTAAGCCAGGAATTTTAAATTTTTTAAAGAAATCATGTAACCAGTAACATTTGTGATCAGAATACAATAATATCTCTCAATTTTCCTATATTTTTAACCTGATACCAAAGACTTAAGGCTTAAGACTTAAACTTAAGGGTCGATTACGTATGGCAATCGAACTTCAGTTGCCAAAATTATATTATAGATGGCAACAAGCAATTAAAGTTGTCAATCTCAGTTGCCAAATAGTTAATATTTTGGCAATTGTGTTCTTCTGGTTGCATAGCATATTTTACGAACTTGTTTTGAATTAAAAACGTAGAATTTTTGTTTTATTTAAAAAAAGTTACAACAAGAAGATAATTTAAGGTACTTTTTGAAGAAATTGAGTTAAATCCAAATATTCTCATGCTGTTTAAGTTTAGGTGATAGATACAAATGTCAAATATTATCTTTAGGTCCCATGATGCGTACATTTGTTTTTGGTAGAAAATAGTTTTTAATTTTAGTTATTTCATTTTGAAAATAATCCATTCATCTGGAGTGATCTGGAGTAATCTGGAGTAACTGGAATCATAGTGATATATTCTGGCTTTATGTCCAGGACAACCTATACCATCGTATAGGAAGAAGGGTTCTTTGAATCCTTCGTTAAAAATAAGTTTTGTATGGTATTCACCAGTAGTTTTCCAATTAAAAACGAGTGCATGTGTTAAATGCGTGAAAACTGTGACAATGGTAAACGAATACCGTTATGCGACGCTTGAACATTAACCAATGCGTAAAAGCCAGATGTAAAGCTCTCGAAGGCAAGCTAACGACGTACAGCCTGACCGCCTATAAGAGATAACGACGGTGACACGATAGGTGTTTACTCACCCAGAGCTGCTTTACGTCCCGACATAATACGTTTTTTATTTCAGTTGCCTTGTCAGTTGACAATGCAACTGAAGTTCGGTTGTCATACGTAATCGACGCACTAAACTTAAATGCATTAATTGTTGAAAATCCATGTCTGTTCCAATTTGCTTAGAAAAATAGGTATTAAAATCATTCCTGTTATTTTGCAACCGTACGTTTCCTTCAAAAAGCTATGAAATAATATTCACAGGTTTTTTGTCACCTTTTCTCGTTATAACAGACATACTGTTTATTGGCAATAAAGTACACAATGTTGCCCATTGAATTGAAAAAAGCACACAGTATAAAATAATGTGGTAACATTAAATATCCGTTATTTTGAATGTCTCTAACAAACCTCTTTGAAGAGATGAGCGATATTTTCACGACTGTGCAATTAATTACTGTGATTGGTAAATCACTGGTAACAACAGTGAATGAAATTATGAAATTTACTTTCATTTTAAGCCAGCAAAATTACGTAAAGATGGTGATGAACATATATTTGCGATTCAAAATAAAAATTATCCGTTTCCTACAGTGCACAGTGTGAATTCTAGTAGAGACACCCATATTCACATAACATTTTTTATTAAACATTTTGTTTTCTTTTGAAATACTGCGATCACTGTCACTGTTTTAAAGAACAGTGATTTAAAAATCACTTTAATTGGGAACGACATTATTCAAATATCTTGGTATCCGCTCATCTCTACCTCTGCGCTTCATTAGCAGTAATCAGTGTTTGGTTTATTTAAGTAAACTTGCAATTTAATATAATTTTAATCAATTTTTCTTTAAATTTCAAGTTTAATTAAAAACAAATCTTAAGCAATTGATACAATTTAATTAAAAAGGTGTGTCAATACAATTAAATAATTTCGTATTGATTTCAATATTCTTTAAGGGGGAGTGAGAAATAACAAAAGTGGAATATATATGTCTTGTGAAGTGGAGCATAACGAAAAAAAATGACCTTAAACTTATTGAACATTTGACAAATAAATGACGATTCTTAAAAATACAATAAAAATTCAAAGAGGGAGTGAAATTCAATTAATATTTTGGTGAATTTATGTAATAAAGGAAAAATTGCGCAATTTTAAAGTCTTTAAAAAGAAATCAAAATAAGACGAAATACTGCCGAAATTAGTAGCGTCCTCTAGTAACAGGTAGTGGAATTACAGACACCAATCAAATAAGATTTTCAATTTGAAATTCTCATTAACAATACGAAGCGAAAACCGGCAAAGTTTTCTTTTAAAAAATATCGATATTGAAAAGCGAATTCGCCTTCGTTTTGGATTTTTCACATTTTCTTAAATATTTAATATTAAGCGAGTCCTAAGAAATTTAAGTCTTTTTCTCATAAAACTATACATTTTTTTGCACTAAAATATTATTGTCCCTTTTCTCAAAATATCATTATTAAACAAGTTATAGTCATATTTAAAATATAAATGTTTACGTATGAAAAATTAGTGACCACCATTTTCTAATAAAACTCAATATAAAGAAAGATAAAGCTGAATTATGTATTATGAAAATGGATAGTTGAGGTCATTGAATATTGAAGAAAGAAGCTTAGTTTGACTCAAATAAGTCCTGAAGATTCCTTTTTGTGTTACCTTGTGTTAAAGAAAAGAATTTGAACTACAGCAGAAAACGGGGCTGTATTCATTCCAGAACAATGTCCAGATACTGCAACAACTTTATTCCTCAATAAAGTTCTCGAGATGTTGAATAGAAATGATGTTCTGACCTCATCTCATCTTGACTATATCATGATGGCAGCAAGAATTTTGCTTATTTACTCCATCGATATTACGCTATAATGTTGAGGTCTTCCACTATACGTCTCTTGCAAGCGGTGAGGGGGAACGATCAATGTCCTTATTTGTGAATTTCATTCCTCTTTTCACTTGGTTATTAGACTTTATGTTTCCATGATTAGTCCTTGTACCCAAGTTCAGTGCCATATTTGAATGCTATGCCATCTCATTAAGTGGCGTCCTTCCAAAAAGATTCGATGTGTACACAAGTCTTGAGGAAAAATCAGCTTGTTGTTTTCTCTCCTGATATTTGCAATCTCAGTCTGCAAAATATGTCCTCATTTGTGGATTTTATCCCCCTTTTAGCTGGCTAATTCGACTTTATGTTGCCCTGATTAGTCCATGTACCCAATATCAGTGCAGTGTTTAAATGCTATACCATCTCATTAAGTGACGGTGCGTCATTCCAAAAATATTGGATGTGTACACAAGTGTTAGGGAGAAAATTAATTTTGGTAAAAATCAGCTTATTGTTTGCTCTCCTGATTGTTCCAATCTCATTATGCATGACATTCGAATGTTAAATTCCTCAATAAAGACCACTTCTTCAACTTTGTCCCCATTTTTAGAACCATTAGTATAGATGTTCAGTATATTTCCATGAGAGATTGATAAAGATCTTATTACACTCATGTGATGAATAAATGCTTTATGCTCAGGAGAGGGGGAAGTGATACAAAGCCAATGAGAATTTTGAGAGTGACAAATTTTCAGATACTGACTCGCATGATTATACATCCTGCACATCCAGTTCTTCGTGGCATTTAGTCTAATTGCCGTTTAAAGAGGCAATAGCAATGGTAGTCCTAGTCCTTCATCCTTTTCTTAAAGCCTCAATTCTGGCAAGTTTACTGTTGTTTTCTTCAGTATTAAGAATTAAAGAAGTTATGTGGTCTTCTACATGAACAGTTTTTTCATAAAAATATTGATTTACCAATTTAAAAAAACAGTGTGAACAGCTTATTGTCCTCTTTGGTTTAAATTCAATATTAAGTAAATTAAAATATTTTCACAAATTTGTAATTTTTTTTTAATAAAAAGTTACCGTAAACAAATTATCGCTCTTTTCTCAAAAATAGTTATTTAGTAATTTTTCTCATACAAATTATTGATTTTTTGTGCGCCCTGGAAATCCCTTGAAAGATATATCAGTGCTTAAAAACACTTGAAAGTGTTTCTTTTTGCCCTGATAAGGGGTTGCTAAAATCAGTCCATCACTTCGAATAAATTCAACAGCTGTTTTACCGAAAAATACACTTTTTCTTATGAAAGTTTTTTTAAATCATTAATATTCATTGACAATTAAACGTGTGAACAGAAAAATGTCCTTAAGAAGGTAACGAATTGAAAACCTCAATTTCACACAAAATTCTATAAAAAAAAAAAAAAAAACAAATCAAAACAAATTTCTTTTCAATAAATCTTTTCAAGTGGCTTCTGTCCATAAACAATAGATGATTCAAAACTCTGTCTATAAAAGAGTCTTTACTTATCAAAATCTTTATTATCTCCTTTTCAATTGATCTCTAAACCAAATCTTTGTTGTTTTGAATTTAAGGAAAATAAAAAAGTGTGAGGCAAATGCGATCATACGTTTTCTTCTTCTTGTTGGATTACATCCCAACAAATGATTTTAATCTTTAAAGGTAAAAGAGAAAATAATTGTTAAACAATTAGATCTCTTCCTCTTTTGTGTTATTAATTCAAAACAAGGATCATAATGATTATAATAATAATTAGCCAGGAATTATGATTTAGTTTCATTATCATATTTTGGTCTGGATAATGATTACGCTATTTATAAAATAGGAAGTGTTTGTTAATATTAACTCAATGATGTTTTTTTTAAGAAATTTTATTAAACAAAATCTTCAACAATCGGTAAAACCCAGGAAGAGAGTTATCTATAAAATCCTAATCTGGCGGAATTCTATATGATTTAGATCTCCATTTAGAACTGTTTTATTGTTATGTATTATTTAAAAAGAAAAACTTGAAAAGATAAACAGAGGCTTAATCTATAATCCTCCTCCTATTCAGTTCTTGATTCTAACAGCCATTTTGAAAATAAATCGCATTTCTATGGCTGCCAAATCATTTAACCCATCCAGAAATTCCCCGCTTAACCACTTCTTCCTTTTTAGCTGGAGGCTGGGGCATTTACAAAGCAAATGTTCCATTGACTGTTCCATTGACATTGCCCCTAAACGACAATGTCCAGTCAAGAATTCTATGATAATTCTTATGCAGACTAACAAAAGTACGTTCGTGTAAATTGAATCAAACCTTGGCCACATTGCCCTTGTTGCCCTGCAGTTCCCCTTGCTTATCCATCTGCGTTGAGCTCTTAATTATGAAAGAATCCCAAAAAAAGGTATGACCCATTTTACAACCGATGCACAATGAGCAAATTTATCAGCTTTTTCATTGTCAATTATGTCGCAGTGTTCTGGTATCCAGCATAGACTCCAGTAAGTGCCCAATAGCTACATAGTGTCCCCTAACGGGCTTCAGCGCTAGCTGGCTGTAAACGTAAATGTCCTAAAATTTTGGCATGGAATATGCTACGCATATCTCGCTCTAGAATATTACATAAATATGTTCAGTATTTTTCAAGAATTTCCTCAATATTGAAAATCTTGAAATAAATTTCTCTTGGAATCATGGAAACTTAAAAGGATTTAGATATAACACGCTTTAAACAGATAAACAACAATTCATTGTCTGAGATTCTGGAAATTATTTTTTATCAGTAATTAATTCAAATAAAAAATGCTCTTGTTGGTAAAAGTCTTTATCAGATTAAATGCCCCAAAAAAAGAATCATAGTAGATTTGAAAGATTTCTCCGAACATTAAGCAAATATGCGATGTTCCCAGACGAACCAATCTTAGAATATTCAACGTATGAGTACAATAGACGTTGGTTAATCAAAAATCTTATGTAGAATATTCGAAATGGGGATAAATCGGCAGCATTATCCCAATGTTCAAAAGGCCGATACAGTCAAATAATAAGGAAAAACTTGTTAATTAAAAAAACTACAGCTGCAAACCGTTTAAGATGAAAATTTTTAAGGAAGAGTTGTCATATAACTTCTCCATTTCGTGCTTGAATCTGACGTATTAAACATTTTGATTACACATAATAATCTGTCCATTGCAGACAGTGAACAGAATCTGCAGCAATCCACAATAATAGTTGTAGCGCAACTGAAATCAGGATGGAGCAATAGGCTTCACATTTATATGGTATCGCATTGACCGTGCCATTCCAGACTTATGTTCTGCATTTGGAAAAGGAACACATGATACGAAACATTTATTAAACTGTCAATCCAACCTCTGTCAGTCCTAAATATCTATGGTTTTATCCAATATCGGTTACCTGATTTCTTGGCCTGCTACAACAACCTGCCTCACATATATTTTAAGATTTTGGGTTTACAATAATGGATCCTTACTTTCTAGAAGGAAGTTTGTGTAAGTTAAAAAAATGGTTTAACAAATAAAAAAACATACAAAAGGCTCTGATTCCAATCATCCTCATAGCATCCTCTCAAAAGCTTTGAAATAAATTTCAATATTATAACTTATTTTTGACTCGTTCAAATAATTATTCTTTATTACTACAATTGGCCTAGACAGACAAGAGCCGCACTAATCATGCGTGATTTTTAAGAGGACATTTTGAGCGATTGAAATGTAACTCGGTGTGCTTTTATCCCTCCTATAACCGCAACTAGATAAAAGTCTCTAATTAAAAATGTATTTCTGAAACTATCAACATCTTTTATTTCCGAGATTAGTGAATACTTAGATATGACATCAGTCATAACCATCTGCACTATTCAAAAGTGTTGATTTCGACAAGAAAAACAAGAAGAGGGCTGATCAGCCAAAGATGTTTGGAGATGAGGAATTGAAAGCATTATTCGACTTCTAGAATTATTACCGCGAATTACGTACCAAATCATTAGGGAATTGGATTCAATAAAGTGACGTTGAAAGATTTTGTATATCGGAAATTAATTTATCTGTTTATAGAGACTCATTCACAAAAACATTCTCTTAGTTCACGAAGTTTCCGTATTTTGCGATTGACAATATTTGGCCTGATGAGACAGAGAAGTTCTGACACTTGGAATTGGAAACGTAACGGACAGTATTCATTCCCACGTCAATTGGATCTTCGTTCCGGAACGACCCCAGTTATAATCGGGCCAAAGATTGTCAATCTAGCGACAGCTGTATCAAACGAAATTTCTTTTCCCATGAAAAAATTATCGGATATAGCCAAGCTGTTACAACAACAACGAGACAGTATATATATTTAATGTAATTCTGAGAATTTGGTGGAAGAAGATGTTTTGTGTTATGAAATCAGATCGAAAAATAACAGGCGATTTACACTTTTTTTTTTACGTTTTTAATGATTCATTTAAAAATATCAATTTAGCAAAATAGACAATTTCGAGACAATAATCTTCAGAATCTAATATCATTAATTTTTTATCTAAGAACTGGAACAGATTCTCAACTCTACATTAAGCAAATATTGGAACGCTCTTTGGCTAGTTCTTCACCCTACCAAAGTGGCAGCTTTACACCAGAAAAGTACCATCTAACTATCAGTAAATATTCGATTAATTCCGCCAATATTTTTACTTTTCATAAATAAGCGATTATATGCTTTTCCATTTCAAGATTATCTCAAAATAAGCCTCAATTCCAATACCACAGGTGCCTTAATTTCCAATAACATTACTCCTTTTGCTATGTACCTCTGCCGGGTGTTTTGAATTATCAATGAAAATATGCGTGTAAAGAGGTAACATAATCCAATACGGTAGAGTTTATTTGACAGTGGGTTTAATGAACTTTGACCTGCCGTATGTACTGGATTCTCAATAGTGTCTGTGTTTATTGAATTACTGGCATTTGTGCCCATTATGTTTAAGTTGTATTCTGCGGAACATTGATTTGAAAAACAGCTGTTCTAACGGATCTGTACAACCTGCATAGTTAATCTTAGCAAAGTTCTATAGAGCTATAAATATGGTAGTATTCTCGAATTTTTGTTTGTGCTATTCGAGAGACCTGCAAGATAAATTAATTGTTAATTTCGCTCAAACTATTGGGAATACTTCCTGTTCTGAGCATAAACATCACAACCTAAACCCAATAATAAGGAACATTTATTTTTCAGAACTTTACTAATTTTCTCAGGTAACGATAATCTCTTGAGATAATAGAACTAGAAAACAAGCTTTTACGTTTTACTTACAAACTTACACCAAGTTTTTTTCTTTTAATAAAGGATCCGGCTTGAAGGACTAATTATGTCTTTGCAGCAATGAAAAGGTATTCAAATTAAGTTTTCGAAAGTTTCTTATTGAGAAATCGGACAACATTTTCAATATTATCTCACATGAACATTCCAGGAGACAGTTAACTTTTTCTAAACGATCTAAGACTAAGACGATATATTTCGCTATAGTTTCCCATTTCTCATGCTCACATTTAGCAGCCATTTGAAAGAAAAAATCCATTATAATTCTGTTTACTAAATGTTTTGTTTGTAACAAAAGATTTTTAACTGCAAATATTAAATATCATTTACTCTTAACAATAATTGTTGATTTATCTCACCATTAAATAAAAATTATTATAACATTTACAACAACAAAAACAAAAACAAAAACTAAGAAAAGAAATAAAAAAATGAATATATAAAATTACATTTCAGTTAAAAGCTTAATTTCCATTGGCCAAAAAATATAAAGTAACAATTCACACTTTTCCCCCTAAAATCAAACAAATGAGTTCAATATCCAAAAGGAAAAAAAAACACACATACACATAATCCAACCAGTCTGCTAAAACCAGCAAACGAGCGTGTTAGCCCGCGAGCCAACAAACCAAACAACCAACCAACCAACCAACCAGTCAGTCAGTTAGGCATTCAGCCATTAATGTAATCAAACCTTATTTACATTGACATTGTTTGTAAAATATCAATAATCATGTGGCTCAACAAAACAAAAATAAAAAATCGAAATAAAAAAAATGATTTTCGAACACAAAACAAATGAATTTTAAATACAACAAACTCATTCTAGTTAACAATTTTAACGATAATAAATAAAAAATAAAAAATAAAAAAGAGTCTTAAAAAAAGAAACCCAGGGAATAAATGATGACTAGAATATTTTTCTTCTTAGTTTTATTTCGAAGCACTTAACAATGTTTAGACTTTATTTTAACGTTTCTGTTATTTTTTTTATTATACCCTACACCATCACAAGTGTTGAAGAGTGTATATTAATTTTGTTATTTCGTGTGTAACGCTAAGAAGGAATCATCTCAGACTCCATAATGTTTATATGTTTTTGTATCAAATCAAGATCTGACTTTCTGTCTGTCTGCAATTGACAGGGCACAATGAAATTTTTCTGGAGTATTTGCGATCAGCAAAATCGGTTCAATATATCAAAAGATATGGAACGATATCTGAGGCAACCTTTAAGTTTTCGTAAAACTGTCAATTAGAAATCGACAATTTAGAAAAAAGATTTTGCCAAAATATATCTTCATTATCATTCCAAATATTATCAAAATCGGTTCAGTATAAAAAAAGTTATAAAAAAAAAAAAACTGGGGTGGTAGCCCTCTCCATGATCCTATCAGTTCCACATTTTCCCCTGTAAAAAAAATCCTTGGGAAAGTAGTTGGAACCAATTTAAATATTCCCGCTATTACAGTTCATTAGAAATTCAATAATTAATATTTGTTTTGTATGAGAGTACCTTTCCCCTTGATCCTACCCGTCCTATCAGTTTTGATCAGTAAAACAAATACTTGAGAATGTAATTGGCGTCGTATTTGAGAACTGTTGCTGTTATAGTTCTTTAGATATTCAATAATAAATATTTTCTTTGTATGGGGGATACCTCTCCCCATGATCCTATCTGTTTTCACAGTTCTTTAGAAATTCGATAATTAATATTTTCTTTGGGACCAAATTTGAAATTTCTCAATCTTAAAATATTCGATTATTAACATTTTCTTTGCATGGAGGCTTCTTCTCCCCTTAATCCTATCCGTCCTTTATTTTATCTAATAAATCAGTTCCTTGATCAAAGTGATTGGGACTTAATTCGAGAATTCTCGCTGTTATAGTTCTTTAAGTATTCAATGATCAATATTTGCCTTGTATGAGGGCTACCTCTTCCCCTGATTCTATCTGTCTCATATTTTGCCTCGTAAAAAAGTTTTTTAAAAAAATTATTGAAACCGAATTTTAAAATTCTCGCTGTTTTAGTCCATAAGATATTCCATGATCTAAAAACATTTCTTATCGTACATTTCACGATGAAGTGGTCTTGCTTTGTATAGGGGGTATCTCTTCCCCTGGGCTTGGTCGTCCATGATCAAAATTTTCCTTATGTGGGTGCTACCTCTTCCCCCTGAATCTATCCGCCCCACATTTCGTATCGTACATTTCACGATGAAGTGGTCTTGCTTTGTATGGGGGGTACCTCTTCTCCTGGTCCTAACCGTCCTACATGTTATCCAGTAAAACAGTTCCAGAAGTGATTGAAGCCAAATTTGAAAATTCTTGGGTTTTTTAGATATTCGATAATAAATATTTGTTTTGTATGGGGGTTACCGCTCCCCATGGTCCTATCGAAATTTTTTATATATATAAATATATGTTTGTCAAAGTGTATATACAAAACATAACGTATTTAACGCATTTGTGGTGAAGGGTATTGAAGATTCGGCATAGCCGAATATACCCTTCTCACTTCTTTTTTTTTGTTATTTTTACTGTAAAACGAATATGCGTTCCTTGTTGTGATGGTCATAACAACGTCGTCATCAGCATCATCATTGTCATCATCATGAGCAGCAGCAGCAGCAGCAGCAGCAGCAGCAACAGCAACAGAAATAGCATCATTGTCATTATTGCTCGCACATCAACGCACAAAATAATGTTTGTATTTGAAGACCCTCGTTTTATTGTTGTATCCGTTTTGTTTTTGTAGTTATTTCTTATTTATTTCTTATAAACCACAACTAACAAATATAAAGAAAATATCAACTCAAATATTTATGGTAGCATATGGATGAACAAATATACCCATAGATATACGAGGGATGATTGAGTACAATGTAGATGTTAAAGTAAACAAGATTATATTTTTTTGGTTTTTATGATTTTCTTATTCTTTAAAAACGTCACTTTATCATGATTTTTTTGGACTTCCAACTAATTATATTCTTCAAACTAATTATATTCTATTCAGAGTTCTTAGGGCTGCACTTTAGGTTCAGGAATTAACTCCTGCTTTTGAAATAAATTATGATTTTGTGCAAGAAATTTGAAGAATTTTGGTTTCAAATTAGGAACTTCAAAACTTCCTCTTTTTACTTTTAGTTCCTATAGAATCGTCTTAGCTTTTATTAGTATCCTCTTTGGGTTTTCTAACTCCCAGATTCCAGGACCCAATATCAGAAAAATATTCCTCTTAAATTTTTTCACACTTGAATTTGGGATCAAAAACTCTTTTGATTTAGGAAAGTTGACGTCCAACGAATATCCCATTTAAGTTTCCCAACACTTTAAACTCTAGGATTTTGAGGTAAAAAAATACTATTTTCCTTTCTTTTGATTAAGATACCCCATATCCATCTTGGATTTATTAACTCCAAGATTTAAAAATCAAAAAATCAATTATTTTCCTTTCTTTTTATTTTGGAATGTAACTTTTTTCCAAACTGTTATATTTCTCGGGGTTTCTCTCAACTCTCTCTGCACTCTAGAAATTAGGATTCTTAAACTTAATAAATTTCTTTTTGTACTGCGATTTTGTAATGAACCTCTTAGTATCGAACTGATATCCCTCTTGGATTTCGAACACTTTACAATTTAGAATTTTGAGAAAATTTACAATTTTTCTTGCTTTTAATTTAGAACTGCTTCTTTAGTACCGAACAATTATTCCTCTAGGATTTTCTCTCAACTCTCTTAAAAATTTTCATTCTAAATCTTAACTCTTCTCTCAGTATGGCGATTTTGAAATGATCCTCTTACGTTTTCTAATGCTTTAAACTTTAGGATTTTTTTCCTTTTAGTTAGAAATTTTAATTTCTACCGAATTTTTATTCTTCCCGGTTTTTCTCTGAACTCTAGGATTTTAGGACATTCCCACAGAGCTTCAGAAATGTCTATGAAGCAACATTCTAAAATGAAGTTTTTTTGCAATTTCTCTCTGCATTAAACCATTTTTACATTTGAGCCTCAGGTTTTGATTTCCAGAATTCGCCCAGTAACATTTTCGGGTTTCCTCCTGATTTTGAACTAATACTATTAGCTTTTATTAAACTGCAATACCTGTAATTCCCGACATTTCGATGACTCTGGTTTCCATCACAAAAACTCTTTAGCTTTCTTCACATTTGGCTTCTAGACTTTACTCCATCCTGTTATGGATTTTAAATAAAAGTTATTGAACTGCTATTTCTTCTAGACTTTTGGTTGTTCAAAAGTATAAGGTAGTGCCAAATTGCCCGTTTTGAAAGGATGAAAGTACTCATAAAGTGATGGCAAAATATACCTTCTCCATCCCGTTATTAACTAATTAATTAGATAAATAGCCTTGTGGCTTTACAACCTGTGGAATGCAGCTAATGTGCTGAAACATCTTGTGAAATTGAAATATGAGTTTGGTTCCGTTTTTCTATCTTAATCGATAATTCGAGTACTGGGGTTAAAACACATTATCAAGTAGACACCAGTTCCAACACCATAGTTTTTCTATCTAAATCTATAATTCAAGTCCTCGGATTAAAACACACTGACTTCAACAAGTAGACACCAGTTCCAACTAAATTCCTATAGCTTTTTTCCTTTACCATTCACTTCTTTACCATTCGGGTGTTTTTAGTACCTAAATAAATTTCATGTAAAGATGGTTGGTTGTATTTCTTTGATAGAATCTGCCGTATGTCCTTGATCTTCAACAACCTTTATTTATTGAGCTGTTGGTAGATATGTCCATTAGGTTAGATTTCATTGAAATAAGATGCAATTAAACATATTGCATAAAACTGGTAGGCAAGGCAGCTGTACATGTCAATGTTTGTATTCTATATAGTTGATCTTATCCAGATTTAGCTGAGATGGTTTTTAGAGAGTACCTATACTTTATTCGCATAATCTAAGTTATAGTTCATTGAAATAAGATGCAATTAAACATATTGCATAAAACTGGTAGGCAAGGCAGCTGTACATACTGATGTTTCCGTCCTACATAGTTGATCTTATCCAGATATAAAATTTATTGATATATTTTATTTTCTAATGTCCAACACTAATTCTTTGATTCATGGAAATAATTTGCTTCCTATAAAAGTTAATTGTGATACTAATGAACGTTCTGATAGGTGAGATGGATGTTAGAGGATCCCTATACTTTATTCGCATAATCTAATGCTCCAACAGAATGAGGCCTATATTTGTTCATTCTTCGATGAGGCCTCGGTATGGATAATTCTGAAACTGAAACTCTACAATATAAGATTTTTTTTATAGGGAGTTTGAGAAGAATTTACAAACGTTTTAATTAATTTGTTAATGTTGCATCCACCTGGAAGGACCATTATCTCACGTTCAATTGCTGTTTTCAGTAAAAAAAAGATGTACACAAAAAAAGATATACAATTGGTTGGATCCTCGTATATCAATAATCAAACACAGACGGACAAAACTGATCTAAACTAAATGCACTTTAGGCAACTCACCAACCAACCAACCAACCAACGAACCACTCACACAATACTTTTTACATTGTTGTTTGTAACATGTATGAGAATGAGTTTAAATCATTGTTGTTGCTTTATTTTCTTTTATTATTTTTTTTTATATATTTTTTTAATGTTGGCTGATTCCTCGATGGTTAACCAACATCCTCATAAATATACAATGAGGACGAAATGTTCAAAAAAAAAAAATACAAACGTACACAGAAAATATAAAATGCTCCCAAATGTACATTCCACGTAGTTTTATTCTTATTCCCCGTATGCTAGACAATAATAATAACAACAACAACAACAATAATAAGAGGAATAAAACAACAACAAAAACAAAAAAACAAAACGAAGGAATGATACTTAAAAATGTATTTGCTCAGAGCAAATAAAATAAAATATAAAAAAAAATTTTGAAGAGATAAGTGCGTTTGGGTAAAATAAAAATAACAACAAATACCTCAACAACAACAACAACAAATATCCCAACAATAAATATAGAAAAAAGGTTTTTCTTCAAACAGTAAACAATTATTTTTATATTTTCTTAACAAATTGTGCAAAACAAAAGACGCAAACTAGTGAGTGAGAGAGAGAGAGAGAGAGAGAGAGAGAGGGGCAGAGCGGGAGGAAAAACCAAACATAAGAAAAATATACTTAATTTTTTTTTGTTTTTGTTTCACAAAATAATAAGAAAAAAACAATGAAATAAAACTTAGCAAATACTCTCACATGCATCTTACATTTTCAGAAAAAAAAAACTAAATAAATAATTTGAGAAAAAAAATTTATAAAAATAAATAAAAATAACTCAGAATATTATAGGTGGGAGTGACGAAACTTTAATACCCTTTACAAGTAACACCTTTGATTTTCTTTAGGGGTTTTGCCAAAAAGTCTAACAAGAGAGTTCATTTTCTCACGTCTAATTTCTTCTTCTGTGCCTACAATGGAATCATTTCCACTAGGAAGGCTTTGAAAGTGCTGTGATCCTCAGAAAACCATACAATTTTAGCTGCTTCAGAACTTCTGGTTTGCTAGAACTCTAACTTAAGACGTACAACTCGGATTTTGACTTTTGCCTCCGTGTGTGTTCCTTATAAAACCATACAATCTCCAGGACTTCTAGTTTGCTAGAACTTGTTTCCGACGACTAACTTACGTTTTTATGATATAATGGACTGATTTCTAACTTTATTTATGGGAATTTGTCGGTAATCAGAGGAGTCTTATAGGACTTTACAGTGAGTGTATAATAATTACCTTCTATCTATCATCGGCTAAAGTGGATCTTGTTGCTTTGCTACTTGTCTCAATAAGTTTTCCTTTTACTAGTCATACAATGGGCTTCTTGATTAGAGTTCTTTCTTTGCATAAGATTTGGAAGAGTTGTTCGTCGTCTTAGAAACTTTATCTGTCCCACTGGGTTTTTGACTTATGTCTCCGTAATACACCTAATATGTTTTGTTGGAACAAATTCAAAATGAAAAAAGCTTTATATGTTCCATTGTGGTCCGATTTGGTGGTACTGATCCCACATATACTGCTTATTGTTTGTCGGCAAGGTAATTTTTATGTCTTAAATCCCATGTTTCTTCTAAGGCGCCTTCCTGGAATTCTGCTCGCTACGTATCGTATTCTGTTATCATTTTCACAAAGTAGATCGTGTGCTTTTATGACTTGAATTTGACTCGTTTCAGTTCTTCTTGAATTAGGCACTTTAATTAGCAAAAGCTTTGGCTATGTATGCTTAGCAGCCCTCAATTGTATTCTGATTAGAGATTTTCGCTTGTATTCTGTTTAGAGACGTTGCTTGAATAAAAATACTGTTATTTAAAAGATCTTCTACCAACTTTTGCCAAAAGGGAAGGGATGTTTAGTTTATGTGTAACCCCTGGAATAGATCCCTGGTGTATCGTTTACTAGTCTTCTAGTTAAGATTCATTTCTTCTACGTTACATTCCTCAATGAGATTCTAAGTAGTGCTTTTCAGAACTAGTTGAGCTTTCGTTTTTTTATCACGGTTAATTTGTTCTTAGGTGTTTTCTTGGAGCTTAGTTTCCTGGGAGACCATACGTTCCCTTCAAAATTCGCAGAGAATTCGATAGGAAATTCGAATCTTTGGCGACTTTCTAGACTCTATGCACTCCTTCACTGTACACTAGAAATATTTAGCTGACTTCTATAATAATTAGATCTGAAATTCCTCCAGTTACTGTCGAGAGTATTGACACACTTCCTAGACTGCACAGAATTTTTTGAATTGCTTTCACTTTGTACTTAACAAATGTTTCATTACTGATTTCATAAGTACTTTTATGTTGGTGAAAGATTCGGAATTACAACTTGTTAATGAAAGGGTCTTTAAAAGAAACGATATGCTCACGATGAAGTGAAAACGAATGGGCATGACTCGGGCATAACTACTTTTATATTGGATTCAGCTTTAAATTTACAAACCGTTCGAGAACTCCTTCTTTCTTCTACTCTCCTTACTGCTCCAACTTCTTGGGAAACGATTTACTCACGAAGTTTGTTCATTGTTCCCAAAACTCTCTTCACTAAAGACATAATCTTTCGATGAAATATTGGTTGTTTGTTGTTTCCGCATAACCGATTTGCTCACGATTATGGGGTCGAGATATGGGGTCAATTAAGGATTCTAAAGTTATTTTCTCAATGTCGGCCCTGAATTAGTTATGTCCTTTACTGCAATTTCATGCATGCTGGAATCCTTTAGTGCTACAATCTGTTCCTAAAGTTTAGTATGGTATCAAACACTTCCTGGTTTCAACTTTTAATATTTCACTTATTTCTTCTAAATGATTTACTCACTGTACAGACTTCGTTAGTAAATCAACGTTCAGCACGCCGGTACTTCTGTCACTTAAAGCTTAATTTGTTCGGAATTTGTTGTTTCTGACTAAAACGATTTGCTCGCGGCTGCAAAATTTCGGACAGTAAATGTTTCAGGAGTAAGAAAACTATTTTGCTGTTGCAATACTTTCACTGAAGTTTCCGCTTTAGTCGAAAACTTACAGCCAATTACCGGTTGCGCTACAGCTGTTGCTAAGTTGACAATCTTTGGCCAGTTAGTGATCGTTCAGGAACAGAGATTAACATCAGTGTTTCGTTTGATGTCTCATACAAAATAAGAAACTTAATACACTCACCTATACAACATGTGGTGGAGGGTATAAAACAAATAAAATAAAAGAAAAGAAAATAATCATAATCACAAACTAAACCAAGAGACAAGAGACTTTTCATTACATCAACGTATTCGAACGGTCACTCAAATGCCAATCAACCGGTAAAAGGAACCAGACGAATAACAACATGATAAAGAAGATCTAACAATTTACAACAATAACTGAGATAACAGATTTTTTAAAGAATTAAAACTATTTTCATTAAAAAAAAAATCAAAATCAAGAGTAGAAATCCCACAACCCTAAGACTTATTAGAATAGGTCACTGCCAAATGAGTTTTTATTTCTTTTCCCTTCCGAGAGATGTGTGTGTGTGAGTGTGTGTGTGTGTGTGTGTGTAGAAGAATAAAAAGAATATTTTATGAACATGTCACCACCATTAAAAGCAAATAAAAACCCATATTGTGTTCAGTGCCAATTTCCACACAACAATTGTGTTATAAAAAAAATAAATTGTACTAAAGGAAAATTCAATTATTTACTTCATTAATTTCAAATCATTGAGAGTGGACCTTAATATACAGTCCAATGCGCACACACACACACATATTATACGCAATACAATTGAACTAATTTCCACTTTAAGTAGTTAAAATGTCAAAACTGACAATAAAATAGATTTCGACAATAGAATTACCTTTGTTGTGCAAAAAAGGAATAGTGGAAGCTTGTAGAGATTCCTTTTTTGAAAGTGTAAATAAAGCTAAGGAGTATGAGGAGCAGAGGACATGTTGGTATTGGCAAAGATATACATAAATTAAATTTTAATTTAAAATCATTTTTAAAATTAATCTCATCAAAGTAATGCTATCTGCTGTCCAAGGATCGCCACATATGAACGCACAAAGCCCTTCCAATGCTGATGATACATGAGTACAAAACCGAAAAATTAAGTCCAACTTTATTTCAACTTTAAGTTTAGTCTTCCAAACAAATTCTCACAGATGTTTTGACAAGTATGTAGTTGACACTGAGGGAACTGACATCAGCAAAAGAGTAAAAATCACATATGATTCCAAAATTGTTGGATCAATGTTCTTCGTTTCAACCTATCGGAAAGTACAATTCTGGTTTAATCAGAGATGTGTGAATCGTATCACAAATAAATAATCAAGAAAATGGAACTATACTCACAAAGCGTTAAGTTATGCGACAGAATGTATTGTAAAATATCCGTTTCCGATCAACAGGAAAAATGGAGTAGACAATCAAGAGCCCTTGTTGTTTCATAGATAAATTTGAAAATCTTTTATTATTGGAAAAATTCTCAAATTGATAATTAAATTTATCGAATCTACCAAAAAAAACTATCGAGACCCTGGAAGTATACTGAGTTATACACAGGAAATTTCAGTTCTCATCCAGAGGAAGTATGGTGAAATGTTGGAAAACATTTAAATTGATAATTTAGACGGGAATTGAGAAATTCGTTTAAAATAATTAAATTCGTTTAGTCCATCGAAAAAATGTATTAAGGCCCTGGAAAAATATTGAAATTCGACAAGAATTTCACAACTTTGACTTCAAGACACCGTCCTAAATAAAATGGAATCAAAAGGCCAAATTTATGGAAATTTGTTTGGATAACTTTGACGTGGCTGAGAGTGCTGGTTCTGTGGCAGAGGAAACTCCTCTAATTTCTTATTTCAGCATATGAACATGTTCATGGCGATTGGCAACAATAATACAGAAGAGTCCGAAATCTCAAATTGTCTCTACTGCTCTAATAAACTAAGATGAGACTCTGAGGTTACAGGATATCAAGAACTATTCACAGATAAGATCACTTATAGTTCACAATTTACATGATGATCGAACCTGTTATCAATTTCCCTAAAGCTTAGCAGCCTTTAGCCTAAAAAGCTCCTAAAATTTCTTTTTTTAAACAAGCAGCACCCATCGCGTAGACTAATAATTTTCTTTACATCATGTCAGTGACAGAGAATCAAAACCTTTCCTGTTTCTGCAGTTAATGACTTTTACGTGCCTTATTGGATCTACCTCTAGCCAAAAGGATAGTGTCAATATGCCATCAGGATCAGGATAAGAACGACACACAACAGCTACCATCAGCCCTTTTATGCTTATCGACTCCTTCACTTTCTTCGTAGAAGGAAGTGGAAGGTTGATCATCCCAATAACAATCGTATTTTGGTATTATTTTGGAGGGTCAGACGCAGATGAATCAACCTTAGCAGGGTATGTTAAACCCAGAGCATTACAGGATAAGATAAAACCATGAGTTAGAAAATCTTCGAAAATGATACATATGACACTTTGGAATATTGAATTGGAGAGATTTCAAAGATAATTTCTAGTGATCCAAATGAGATGATAACAATTGCGGAAAGGTGAACAAAGAAGGTTGATAATACTTTTAGGAGATGTGTACTAAAACCGCCATATAACTAAAACGTAATAAGTGAGGAGACGATCGATAAGAGAAAATACTTTCCATTGCTTTTCTATAACTGAAAACCAAGAAACTGTTGCAAACAAAGAAGAGAACGGTAAAGATATTAAAGCGATAGAGCAACGTGATAATCTTGCTTAATGCAGTAACCTTCAAAGTATTATATATCAAGGCGAACCACTGGAATATTATTGAAATATAAAGACAGTTGGAAATACGCCAAAAAGTACTTTCATCCGACAAAATTTAATCGGTAGGATTTTTTCTATATGAAGAAGTTTCTCCTAAACTTCTGAATTTCTCAATATCCCAGCTGATTTGATTTGATTGAAGAGAGGAGTTTGCTCAGCTCACTTTATGCAAATGTAAAATATTCAAGGTTCTCCTCTCATCTGGATCTTCCTTAAGTAAGTTTTCCCTTCATTTGGATTTTAAGTTTTCCCTTCAAGTATCTTTGCAGACCTAACAACTTTTTCGTTCCCCTATGTTTCTTGTTGTCCAGGTTTCCAACCTGTGCGTTTCATTCCTCCACTCTTGTTGCTTTGTCCTTACTGAAGTTTTATATGTTGGAGTTCTCTTGCTTTGATTGCTAAATTATTTGCCTTCACAAATAAACGTCACATTTGAATCACTGTAAAGGACTCAACAAATACTTGTAATTGCTTCCAGGTCCCAATGCTTTCTCTAGTAATTCTGATAATATTTTAAACTTTATTTCCATCGATAAGGAGTTGTAAGGAGAGAGTTACTGGATATAGATTTAATGATCCAATACCTAAAAAACGAAGATAAGATACTGAGGTTAGAGATTATAAAAAACTATTCATAGATCCGCTATAGGTCACAATTCACATGAGACTCAAGCCTCTTGTCAAATTCCCCAAAGAAATTGGGTAAATTCCTGATCTTACAGGTTCATCCGGTAACATAATGGCAACCATAGGACTGCTAAGCAGCCTTCAAAGTACATGATCCGATAATAATTTTGATAAGACCATCTTTTGATCCCCTATCATCTTTGAGTAGGAGTAACATTATATCCATGTAAAGATTCCATTTATTTATGTAACTGCTTACAATGTCCGCCTTAAAGTCTGCGAAGATTTTTCACAGACTCGTTCTGATTAATTAATTCAACGTTAAAATACGTTATTTAGTAAACTTTGGAATGTATGTATTTTTCAACGGAGCAAAACCTAACAAAGATCGTCATCATTTTACAATTTATATATCTCCTTCATACAGGCAACATGCAGCATGCAGTATGAAGAAAAAATATTGTTGCAAGTAGAAAAAAGAAAGAAAAAAACTTCTCTAGAAACTTGTAAAGAATCTAAAATTAAGATAGAAAATGCATGTTCTTTGTTAAATCTTGTAGAATTTAAAATGAATTATTGAAACTAATTGTGTCAGATATAATGTTATTGTAGATATTTATTTAATTCTTTTCTTTTCTATTCTATTCTATTCTATTATTTGTTATTCGTCCACGCACAGTTAAGAGGAGGGCAATTATAGAAATGCTATGATTTATATAGCGTTGCAAAATAAATGATGATTTTAATTTAAGAAAAAATAGAAAAAACAAGAAATAATAAAATTGAAATTTTTTAAATTGAATTATGAAATTTATTTATTAATGAGAAACGTGATACGTGTCGTTAGAGGTTGAAATCTTTTTCTTAAAAGAGGGAAGTCACATCTATTCTACCTGACTATAGAATAAACTATAGGAAATGCTATAGATTCAACACAGGAGTATGACCGCAAAATGCCTAAAACATTCAAGAATTATTAAACTTATGTTTAGATCAAATTACCTCCTTAAATCATGTCCAGTCATTATGTTTAATGTCAAATAAATGAATATTTCCCTAATCACTTTGACCCGCAAAAAGTGCGTACTAACAACAAAACCCTACTAGATCCTACATAAAGTTGGCCAATCATTCAAAGGCCTGCCATCAAACTGTTTCCAATGTTATTAAACAAAACCCGGGGGAACTTGTTCTTTAATAAAAAATCTCATTCAGTTAGAAGGAATGATCCACATGATGTTTCCAAAGCCATAAGATGGAAAACATTTTTAAAAGAGCTGAACATCTCATTCAGGTGGAAGGAATGGTCCACATGATGTTTCTAAAGCCAAAAAAAATGGAAAACATTTTCAGAAGAGTTGAAAATCTCATTCAGGTGGAGGGAATGGTCCTCATGATGTTTCTAAAGCCAAAAAAATGGAAAACATTTTCAGAAGAGTTGAAAATCTCATTCAGGTGGAAGGAATGATCCACATGAGGTTTCTAAAGCCAAAAAAAATGGAAAACATTTTCAAAAGAGCTGAAAATCTCATTCAGGTGGAAGGAATGATCCACATGAGGTTTCTAAAGCCAAAAAAATGGAAAACATTTTCAAAACATTCAGGTGGAGGGAATGATCCTCATGATGTTTCTAAAGCCAAAAAAAATGGAAAACATTTTCAAAAGAGCTCCCAACACATACGTTAAGAAAGCAGTCCATTTAGCTTGGTGTTCGCAGGTTTAAAAACATACCATGCCTAACAGCAGCGATGCTAAACACTTAGTGACCGAAAACAGAACACGGAAAGTGAAGTCAAGTTTTCTAAAAAAATATATTTTTGCTGCATAATTTATGACGTTACTTATGTTCTGGCAGATCTTTTGCAACTTCCTGGTCTAATATTGTATGTTGCTGATGGTCAAGGGAATGTTGAAGAAAAGTTTAGAACCCAAAACTAATCAAAATTTCCCAAAAAGTTCTTGGCATGGCAGGCAATATGTAGTTGCGACAAAAGAAGCCACTAATTGGTAACAATGGACTCTATAGATAACGATATTTGGATCAATTGGTAACAATGGACTCTATAAATAATGAAATTTGGATCAAAGAATTTTTACAAAAAAAAGGCTGCTTCCATTCACAAGACTACAAAATGTGCCAACTTATTTTTGACCTGCCTTGAGTGGTACAAGAACAATAATGTGGCAAACAAACTGCCCGGAACTAAGGCCAGTGAAGAGATATTGGGCTTTTGTTAAAAGAGAATTGAAGAGCGGAAAAAAGGTGACCAAAAGTGTAATAGATTTCAAAAATAGATGAACTAACAGTTCACGCAAAGTGACAGAAAGCACTATATAAACGTTAAAGGAAGGGTTTCCGTTTTTATAGCCGTGACTACATACTAAACTATTGTTGATACTATAGACTAAACTGTTTTCGTGACTATAGACTTTACTATAGTTTTTACTTTAGACTAAACTTTCGTGGTGACTAAGTCTAAGCTATAGTCGACAAAGTTTTAGTCTCAACTATTTTTCGGCTATAAGGTTTTTAGACTAAACTGTTGTCGGTATTATAGACTAAATAACATTCGTGACTGTAGACTAAGACGCATATGTGACTGTAAACTATACTATAGACTACAATATATTTAACTGTGGACTAAATTATGGTCGTGATTGTAGACTAAACTTTAGTCGTAACTATAAACTTTTATAGTTTAGTCTGAGACTAAACTATTGTCTTTACAATAGACTAAACTATGGTGGAGACTTTTAACTAAACAATAGTCGTGACTATATAGACACAATAGTCTTGACTATAGACTAAACTATTGTTGTGACTATTGACTTAACTATTCTCGTAACTATAGACTGCAGACTAAGCTTCATACGTGACTGTAAACTATACTATAGACTACAATATATTTAACTGTGGACTAAATTATTGTCGTAACTATAAACTAATATAGTTTAGTCTTAGACTAAACTATCGAGTAAACTATTGTTATGACTACAAACTTAACCACTAACGTGACTATAGACTTAACTATTGACCAATTTATATACATAATTAATTAACATAAACTAAACTTTAGATTATAGTCTAAACTATAGATTAAACTATAATCTGGACTATATATAGTTTTGTCGGTAGTCATAACGTTAGATTAAACTATAATGTGAACTTTAGTTTAAACTTTATTCTACACTGTAGATTAAACTTTAGTCTGGAAAATCTGTAGTCTAAAGCTTAATTCATAGTCCACACTATAGTATAACTATAGTCTCAATAGATTAAACTATAGTTAAACCATAGTTAATTTATAGTTTTTTTGCTGTATTTTCTATTTAAATTTAAATTAAAAAATATTGATTTTCTTTATTTGATAAAGTTACATTTGTTTGAATTGAACGTGACCAGATCCCTGGGAATTGTTAAGAATTCATCAATTATATTCCCTGACTATAGAATATTTTGAAGTGACATAAAGATTGAAGAATACAATACAACACAATGAAATCTTATTTAAAACATTTTTGGTGACTTTGATTTCAATTTAGTTTTTCAAAAAAAATTTGCCTGAGAAATGAACACAACAAAATACAATTGAATTCAAAAGAAATTGTGGGCCACATAGATACATATATACATATGTATATGTGTATATAAAGATTATTATGATTCACTACTTTTAGTTTTAGCTGATATTTTTACAATATTTTTGATATTTTTTTTTTGCATATATCTGTCCGTCCTTCCGTCCGCTTGTAAAGAATTTTGAAAAAAAAAAAACGAGGAAAGACTTTTTAGACATTAGAAGTTTAGAGAGGCATAAGAGGATGTAATTTTTGGCAAACAAAAAACATAATAGAGAAATATATAAAGTTTTTTTTTCTTTTTCGTTTGTTGTTGTAATGGGATGGATATGTAAAATGCTGATGATGATGTTTCGGATACTGATGCGAATGATGTGAATAATGGTGATGAGAATATGCTGCCTTTAAGAAACGTGTGTACGCAAACACTGAATTGTTTTATTAAAAATTTTATTTTTCCAAGATTATCACGTACAGACATTCTTTTCTGTTATGGATTCATACCCTGAACTTTATTGTTTGATATTTTTTTTCTCCTTCGGTCCAAACAAAAATCTATATATATAAAATTTTAGATTGTTTATTTTTGATATTAAAAATCGAAGTGCAAAAATATTAGGGGTGAGTTAGTGAGCGTGTGAGTGTGTGTAATAGTGTGAGTGTATGAAATATCATATTGCAAAAAAATTTATATATATAAATTTAATATTTATTAAAAATATAAAAATAAATAAACAAAAAAACCCGAAAAATAAATAAATAAATATTGTTTTTCGCACCAAACCTCCAGTTAAGAGTGTTAAACGCAAAATAATTTCATGTTCAATTAAAGTTCCGACAAACACAGAAAAAGGACAAACAATAATAATAATAAAATTTGTTTTTGCATTAAAGAAAGGACATGTCTTAGTTCATTTATTGGCACTCATTTTGAAACCATCCATACATTATTAATGTGTATTTAACAATGTTTATTATTGTTACAATTTATGCTTTTGTATATTTCCTCCTTCACTGAATAGCAAATTATTATGAGGGGGGAGGGGAATTAACAAAGGCTGAAGAGAGAGAGTATAGAAGAATTTGCTATACTCTACTCTCGACTAAAAAGTAATCTACAAATTGTAGTTTAGCCCATTCTTGGCAATAATTTTATCTGTAGTCACGTCTATTTTACAGTCACGCCTATTTTCGACTACAGTATTGTCTAAAGTAACAACTATAGTTTAAGTTTACTTAAGTCTATAGTCACAACTATATTTTGTTCTATAGTCACGTCAATAGTTGAATATGTAGTTGTGTCACCAATATTGGTTAGTCTGCAGTCATGCCTATTTTCGACTACAGTTTTGTCTAAAGTAACAACTATAGTTTAAGTTTACTTAAATCTAAAGTCACAATGATATTTAGTTCTATAATCATGTCAATAGTTGAATATGTAGTTGTATCACCAATATTGGTTGGTATGCAGTCACGCCTATTTTCGACTCAGTTTATAGTCTATAGCAAGAAATACAGTCAAAGTATATTTTAGTCTAAAATCACAACGATATTTTGGTCTATATAGTTGTATATGTAGTTATGTTTATCAAGAGTCACCATTATTAGTTAGTCTACAGTCACGTCTATTTTAGCCTCATTTTAGTCTATAGCAACAAATACAGTAAAAGTATATTTTAGTCTATAGTTACAACGATACTTTGGTCTATAGTCATGTCAATAGTTGAATATGTAGTTGTGTTTATCGAGAGTCACCTTTATTGTTTAGGCTAAAGTCATGCCTATAGTCTAGTATATACCCGCGACTATATTTTAATATATTTTAATTTATAGTCACGATTTAAAATAATAATATAATTAGGCCCATTGTTAATAAAATAGTTAACTACAGCCCAAAGTTTAGTAAATAGTCACGCCTGCAGTTTCAACTATAATTTAGTATACAGTCACTGGTATAGTTTAGTTTATAATCACGACGATAGTTAAGTTTATAGTCATTACAATTGATAAATCTCAAGTCACGTTTATCATGAGTTACAACTTTTCCCTCTATGATAACGTCTATGATTTATTCTGCAACCCAAACTATAGTTACTTATATAGTCCATATTATATATCAGCAGGGATATTCTCAATATAGAATAATGGAAAGTAACGCCTCACTGGCGGAATTAAAGAGAGTGTTGAAATTGTCACATATCCTCAGAGGAGGATACCGCCTCAAGTTTCCTGTACCACGACAAGAGCGCTCTCACAAGATAAAAGTAATGGAAATCGAGAAGTCCATAATTACCATGTTGCAGAAACATGATTCAAATTAAGGTAAAGCAGTCCAATTGTTAGGCATTAGGATCAAGTACAGTACAGTCTTAATTGTCACATTCCTGGAAATTATGAATGTGGGCGGACAAATTATTGGACTGACGTGATCTTTTTTTGAATTATGGTACGTAGAATTGACATTCTAAACTAATGGATTCAAAGTCAATATAATAAATGTCTCCGTCCTAGTAAAACTGAGCAGGTCTCAAGTACATTCGAAAATTGTCGATGTAAGGCTCGAATGCTTTTGGGGGAATAATGCCTGACTATAGTTAAAATTAGTCACGACTAAAGTTTAGTCTATGCCCGACTTAAGTTCCGGGCAATTTGGAGGATTTGCCCCCCTTGGGCTTATTTGCCAAGTCAGGCCAAAAACTAAATGGACACATAATGAAGTCATTAGAATGGTAACATTCCATGAAATAAATATCTTAATTTGTGGAGACCGTTCTAACAAGTGATTGACTTCTTTCGTCGCAAGTGCATATTGCTTACCATACCAAGAACTTTTGGGTTCTAAACATTCCTTCTAACATCAGCAACATAACATTTCAGACCAGAAAGTTGCGACGAATGGGAAGAGGTTTATCGGCCGGCAAACACGTTTCGTCTTTCATTATGCAGCATATTTTTTTTATGAAAACTTCAATTTCCGAACTCTGTTTTTGGCCTCTTAATTTTTTCGGCGTTCCCGTAGTGAGCTTTTTGAGTCTTGTTAATTTTTAAATCTGCATTAGCTTTAAATGTTCGTACCAACTGGTCCGGAGCTTCTTTGAAAATACTTTCAATTTTTTTTTTGCTTTAGAAACATCATGTGGACTCATTCCCTCTACCTCAACCAGGTTTTCTATTAACGTACAAGTTCTTCCGTTACTGTTTCATAACATTGGAAACTGTTTGAGGGCAAAGCTTGGCCAACTTTTTGTAGGACCAAATAGTTTCTGGTCACTCATTTAAATCGGATAAAAAAATCAATTCATTTGTTTGATATTAAACAGACATATTTTTCAAAGGTAATTTGAGTGAAAGAAAAAAGTTTTAATGAATAATGTGTGTTAAGATAATTTAGATCTCACTCCTTAGTTCAGTCTTCCATTACATATACAGTAATTCAATTTTTAAGATTTTTGCATTTAAGTCTATAGTTACGAGATTAGTTTAATCTATAGTCAGGACTGTAGTTTAGTCTTTAGCCATGATTACAGTTTTGTCTGTAGTCTTGTAGTTTAGGCTAAAGTCAGATCAATAACCACCAGACTAGTTGAGTCTATGGGCCCGACTACAGTTTGTATAGTTTAGTCCGTAGTTTGGACTATAGTTAAGTCTATAGTCACGATATTAGTTTAATCTATAGTCAAGACTGTAGTTTAGTCTTTAGCCATGACTATAGTTTTGTCTGTAGTCATGACTTGTGTTTAATCTGTAGTTTAGGCTATAGTCAGATCTATAATCACCAGATTAGTTGAGCCTATGGGCCCGACTACAGTTTGTTTAGTTTACTCCGTAGTTTGGACTATACTTAAGTCTATATAGTCACGATTACAATTTAGTCTATATCGTCGACTATAGTCTTTCTGTAACAGTCAAGTTATCTTCCTCAATCACCCCTTTCCTGTTGTAGGGTATCTTGTAAAGAAAGGATATTTGTTACAAAAAAAGTAACAATAGCAAAATACCCCCATTGAAATTTAAGTAACACACACAGACACACACATACATACAAACACACATACACACGTCTACATTGTTCTTTTTTTACAATAATAAAATATTGATGTTTTTATAAGAATAAAATATTATTATTTAAGACTAAAAGGAGAGAAACAAACAATAGAAATTAACAATCGAAAAAGTATTGATTTACGCAGCCCAAAACGTTGTCACACATCTAAACTTTTGCTAATGTTCCTCCAATGAAAATAATGTCATGGAAATTATTGCCGGGGAGTTTATTTGGTGCTAATAAGCCTGCTTCCATTAATTTCAATCAGAATGGTGGAAAAGCGTTAAAATACAAGAGGCAGAGTGAGAGAGAGAAAGAGAGAGGGAGTGAGAGAGTATTTTTTCCTTTATTTCCTGTCCCCAACAAAATGAAATAATATATTTATTTGTTATTCAGGAAATGAAAGTACTTAGTGGGACACTAATCGTTAGATAAATTTTGGCAAATTATAAAAACTGATACAGAACTCAGTGAAGTGTTAAAAGGAAAATAGTGCTTTTTAAATCAAAAACAGGGAGTTTAGTTTGGTAAATATTTATTAGACATTTTAGTAGTTTAAGTAAATGTTTTACAGACGTCTAGTTCCGTTAGTTTTTGTTTTCCTCAGTTCTTCCATTGTAATTTATATCAGTTATTTCATGGGGGAAACTGTTATAAAGTCGCCAAATATTTCTATTGAATTTTGTTATTAATCCAGCTACTTAACACGAGGTCAGTTTTCAAAAACTCCTCACATCTTTTGGCTAAAGCTCTCGGAAAGAAATTGAGTACAATCGATGTAAATGTGTGAACACTTTTGATTTGAGAGAGATTTTTTTCTCAAGTTGACCACTTGAGGATACTTGACGAAAACTTAATTGAGGGTTTTAACAAAAGATTATTAATCCTTGATAAATTTGGAAATGAGAAGAACAGTTTCTTAACTTTCCCAAGGTACCTAAATGAAATCAGTTTGCATTCCAATAAAAAGGTTTCATCTGAAATTATTTAATACAAATTTGAAGGAAATATTGAAGTTAGACGTTGAAGGAAGTCACGGGATACTGGAATAAAGACTCTGCTAAAAAGAGTCTTGAAATAGAGGTATGAATTAGAAGACCTTAAATGGACATTGAAACCACTTTTTAACTTCGTCTTCCTCAATATTTAGCCCTATAAATCATGAGTATGGATGAAGAAAACCTCTTTTTCTTATAGAAAGCCACATATGCCAAAATTTGAAATATGATCCGCCTGCAGGGAAGCTGTATTAATCTGGGCAACATTTTAACACAATCATTAGACGGAAGTACATTTCAAAAGTCTCCCCAATAAAATCAAATAAGTATTCCATGGGCAGCATAAATATGACAGGGACTTTCTGAAATCACAACTGAAATTTCAAAATCAATTATATCACAAAATGTAGCTGTAAAGCGAGGATGAATATAATGTCCAATGACCTGATTAAAATCATAAACCAAATCTGTTAGGGAGTACAGGAATTACATTACTCTCTCTCTCTCAACCAAATCTGTTAGGGAGTACAGGAATAACATTACTCTCTCTCTCTCTCTCTCTCTCTCTCTCTCTCTCTCAAGATAATTGTGGATTTGAATTATGTGAATGATTCCATGAATAAAACGTTCCAAGGAGATGAAATTTGATGAAAGTCATTTCAAATGGAAAGAAAATAAGACCAATAATTTTGAAATCACTCCGGGAATTCAAATATTTTGCTAAGGAACTATGAGTTCAATAAAGTTGAAGTGGTATCACTCGTTGAAAACACTACAGAGGAGCCTAAAATGCATATTTATGGTCCTAACTTGAAAGTGATTCAAGAATATTAAAATTCGCAGGGGTAAAGATGCGTCTAAAAGCGCACCATATTCCAAGCTGCAAGGAGCTCTCCTTGCCTTTTCATATAATTTATTTGAAAGCAGTGTTGGTACATGGAGGAAAGCCAAAAACTTCAAACAGACAGAATTGTAATTATAATTCAATGATGATCGTTCCCAAGTGCTAGAATAGCTTTGTTCAGTATTGAGAGTTAACTGCGAAGTCATCCACAGTAGATAAAAATCTCATTCTGCAAAGAAAAACAGAAACTTATATCTCAATACGTCGGCGTGTCCAACAAGGTTCAATAAAATCAAGTGCTGATAGTCACGCCCGTACTCTAATAAACCGTTAGTATTTCAATACCTGGATACAGATATAAAATTGTTGGAGAAGCTTAGGTTTTGAAACCTCGGCCAAAAGAGAATTTTCCAACAAATGCGGTTAGGTAACTCCCAAGCCGCTAAGATACGAAGACTCCCAGAGTAAGAGCGCCAATGCACAATTTGTGAAAATAGGATTGAATACAAATGGCATCGGAGAAATTCCTTTTTAGTAAAGCCAAACAGGCCAAATCAAAACTTGAGACTCGTTCAAAGTTGTCTTTAAAACTAAGTACTCCAAAGTGACCGGGTTTTCAATCGTTAAGTCGTTTATAACTACTGCTTTCGGTGCTACCAAGAGAGGACCTACGTGTTCGGTTTCTGAAGGTAATAGTGATTTAAAGCAAAAGCCTCCATGCTTTAAATAAAAGATCGATGGGTTTGTACTCCAAACCAAGCACCAGAAGTGGTGTCAAATGGATAATTTGTAAAGAAAGTGTTGAAAGGGTTAGGAAATCTAAACTGGCCAACTACTACTTAGGAGAACTCATCCAGAACGCGATTATCCTAACAAAAACGGAACGATATTTCTGTTATCAAAACTAAATACTCGAAATTTTCCAAGGTTCAACCATTAAGTCGGTTGCATTTGCAGCCTCCGGTGCTACATAGGTGGGGAACGCGTGTAATTTCGGAAAACAACAGCTCGAACAAACTTTCTTGAGTTTATTAAGGTCTATGAGATCACTCTTTCCGCTCAAAATCCCTGCTGATCTAAGCGGAGCGTGCCTGAAACGATAGAATTCTGATGTAGAGGCTTTAAATACAATTCAGCTTAAAATAATTGGAATCGTCCTGTACAATTCTCGGGAAACTTTTAGGAAAACAGCTTATAGAAGGAGAAAGAGATTTAAAACTTTTCAACTGATTTGATCAACGTTAACTTCAATTGCAAAATCTGGAAATTCTTTGGGCGTAATGACGGATATAAATAAAGCCTTCAGTGGAAAGGAGGCTGAAAGACTAAGTTGAAACGGCTTCAGCCCGTTTTGAAGAGAGGACTATTCCTTTTCTGCAACTCTTCCAGTCAATACTGCCGAAACAAAACATTTGAAGCTCAAACACCAGCACGAGGAGCTTCAAAACGCTTTCCTTCTTGTAATTTTTTATTGAGTTATTTAGCTCTTAAAAGGTCGAAGAACTTAAGAAGGACCAGAACTTAAGAAGGACCAGAGCAACAGAGGTTAAAGAATAAGACTGTCCAAGAGTCGGCAAACAAAAATTATTGAAATTATTCCGAAAGATTCTTTTAAGATCCTTCAGGCTGTAGATTAAATGGGAAGGAAACTCACACCAAGGAATTGAAAGGAAAATATAAATTTTAAACTTTGCAAATGATGTCACTCCAATTGTTTCCAATTTAATTGACCGACTTCAATTAAAAGTTAAAATAAAAATTAATAATAAATAATTATTAAACAATAGAAAAAAAATTAAATTTAAAATAATCCAACGACAATTACTTCCTCCAACGTCTGCCACGTTCAGGTGTTTTGTATAAAATACCGCTTATGAATAATTAATTTATTTCGTTTCTTCAATGTAACGCAAAAAAAAAACGCAGTATTGAAATAAAATTGTGTCTCAAACACCCAACCGACTCAATCGATTGACTACATTTGGAAACTTTTAATTTGGTTGTTTTGTGTAGTCGTTCAAAGCCGACTCTCTAATACCCTACACCACATCGTCGGTTAAAACTGGTTGCTACAAAAAATTAATGAACGACCCTCGTATAATTTAATTTTTTGATTTATGCTTAAGTGTGTAGTACATTATTGTGATACTAAGATTTAGGTGAAATTTATGCGTTTTGAAATGAATTTTTCTTGGGGTGGAGAGGATTTATATGAGCCGGTTCATAAGAAATTATGAACCAACCCGGGTATTATTTTGGACATCGATTTTTTGCCCTTTAAAGTGATATTGACACCTATAAGAAATAATGAACCGACCATCGCCTAGTTTGGCATATCGTTTTAACATATAAGACTTACTTGTGCCAAATTTCGTTTAAATCGCTTTTTTTATGAGCTTAAAACGCCATATTGGGAAGAACATTTATATGGGAGGTACTTGAAATATTGAACCAAACATAGTCGCTTTCAAAAGGTTTCGCGCTTAGGTCATAATAATAATATGTAACACGTTTCATCGACATATTTGAAAAAATGCGACCTACAGCAAGTCGAACTCCGAAAGTGATTCTGAGTTGCTTCAAGGGGGGTGTAACACCAATTTCTCAGCACATTACAACATCAGCACAAACGCGTAATACCCCAACCACCATCGGTGGTGTAGGGTATAACAAATAAAACAAACGAACGCGCGATCGAACGAAATAAATAATAAAAAGAAATCAAATATTCAGTTATAAGAACTTCATGAATGAACTTCCTTTTGGGAAATTTATAAACAAAAAATAATAATAAAAACTCTAAAGTTTTTATTATATTTAAATAGCAATTGAAAATGTCAAGTTTTGATAGCAACGTTTTTTCTTTCGATAGATTTTTGTCTTCCACAATTAGGGTTAATAAGAGAAAAAACACCAAACCAAAAACAGGCAGCATTAAATTTTTGCTTAATGCACGTTTTATATCTTTTTATACCCTCCACCAACACAATGGGTGAAGAGAATATATTAACATTATCATTTCATGTGTAACACTAACAAGGAATCATCTCAGAAACCATAATATATAAATACAGTGATGTGAAAAATAATAAGGATACTTATGCTCATCACTAATATTTGATGAGAAAATTAGTAAAATTAGAGAATTTCTCATAAATAACTGTATTTATAATTTAAATAAGTTCCGTTATAAAATAACTTATTAAATCTAAAACAGTTGGTTCTGATTGGAACAACCAGAAGGACAGTTTGTCAATTAACTAAAAACAAAATGATATCAAAACTTTTAAAAATCATTTTATGTGTCCAAATGCCAAGAAAAGTATTTTTGGTGGAACTTTAAATTCAATTCAAACCTAAAAACTGCTGAATTTTGTAGGTTATAGAAAATCCAGAACTAAGAAAAAAAAACTATTTAAAATTCTTATTAAAAAAAAATTTCAAAATTGCTTGAAATTTCGAAAACAATGTTCCACTGTTGGATTGCAGTCAAATGGGGATTCCGGTAAAAATTACTCCTACAGTTAAACGTGGAATCATTCGATGTATAAAAAAGAATCAAGTTTCATCATCGAAACAAATTCAAAATGATTTAAACATAGAAATTGAGATAATTCGAAAAACACTTCTTAAAGGAAACCTTAAAGCTCACAGAGCTAGAAAAGTGCCTGTGTTGCCGAAGAAGAATGTACAACAAAGAATAAGACTCAAGAAAAATAGAGAAATTTTCACACTGTAAGAAGATCAATTAATACGGAATACAACTCAAAATTCACTCTTAAGGCTGTTGTTGTTGTTGTAACAGTTATACTGCATTCGATAGTTCTTTCTTGAAGAAAAAACTTTCGTTTGATACAGCTGACACTGGGTTGACAATCATTTTCGTGCTATGATGTTGAGCCTTTGTATCGTTTACAGGGCATAATGAAAGCATAATCTGTTGACATTCTACTTAATTCTACATGTCGAGGAAAATATGTCACTGCCATGGATGTTCCAACTGGACAATGACCCCAAACATACGGCAAAGTACAGCATGACATGGTTTGTGAACAACAAGATAAATTTATTTGGTTGACCTGCACAGTCTTTCGATTTAAATCCAATCAAGAATTTCTGGAACGTAGTGAAAACATCAATTAGAGGACAGTTTCCCAAGTATTGGGATCAGTTATGGGAATTCATTCAGGCTACGCGGAATGACACACCGATTTCTGTCTAAATCCGATTGAGAATCAATTAGAGGAAAGTTCCCACGTATTGGGATCATTTATGGAAATTAATTAAGGTCGGAATGACATACCGATTTCAGTCTAAAGCCGATCGAGAATCAATTAGAGGAAAGTGTCCCACGTATTGGGATCAGTTATGGGAATTCAATCAGGCTGCGCGGAATGACATACCGATTTCCGTCTAAATCCGATCAAGAATCAATTAAAAGAAAGTTCCCACGTATTGGGATCAGTTTTGGGAATTCAATCAGGCTACGTGGAATGACACACCGATTTCAGTCTAAATCCGATCGAGAATCAATTAGAGGAAAGTGTCCCACGTATTGGGATAAGTTATGGGAATTCATTCAAGCTCCGTGGAATGACACAACGATTTCAGTCTAAATCCGATCGAGAATCAATTAGAGGATAGTTTCCCACGTATTAGGAACAGTTATGGGAATTCATTCAGGCTGCGCGGAATGACACACCGATTTCAGTCTAAATCCGATCGATAATCAATTAGAGAAAAATGTCCCACGTATTGGGATCAGTTATGGGAATTCATTCAAGCTCCGTGGAATGACATACCGATTTCCGTCTGTCAAAACCTTGTTGATCCGATGATGCACAGCAGTTTTCTTTATAAATTTGTCAATTATAAATCTTTAATTTATCGATTTATAATTGATAATGAAGTAAATTGTCATATTATTAAGTTGTATGTACTTCATTATCATTCAAAAAATTATCAAAATCGGTTCAGTTGAAAAAAAGTTAAACCCTCATTAAGTGTTCCGTGTTTAATTTAAGAAAAACTTTTATAAATTGTATTCGACTGTGAGTAGTGTATTCAAAAGCTGAAACCGGAAATCGGTTTTTTTGCATTTCAGAAAACCGACTGGTTCGAATAATTTCTATTGTCAAATTAACCGGTTAACCGGTTAATTTGACAATTAATTAAAGTCATATTCAGCTACATTTTTGTGAATTTCGCCATAAACGAGAATGTATAAAATTTCTCATTCCGGTTACCCGGTTTTATGACATTAAACTGTTTTCAAATACGGTTTTTTTGCAAAGACCATTTTTTTCGAATAACTCGAAAACCGGAATACACTATCTGTGAGTGTATGTTCAGAACATAACGATTTTACATCGCATTCACTTATGGTGGAGGGGTATTAAAGATTCGGCATGGCCGCATATAGAACTCTTGATTTGTTTTTTATTTATTTACTCGAAATGAGGGTGTTTTTTTGTTGGTCTTGTTGGTCTTTTAATTTAAAAGTAACTTGAATAAAATATAACTTTATAAAGGGGAGTTTAGAAATAATAAAATTGTATTTAGTAAATAAATAAATAAATAACATCATGTTATTATTAGTTAAAGTTAATTTATCGAAGAAAACAACCTTAAATGAAATCGGGTGTTAAGTAATAAAATATCGATTATTTAATTTAAATAACTAGAGCAAAAGATTTTCCAGTTTCATAATGCAGTGTCGTACATCTTGTAATATGATCACTCACTGTTTTCAGACACTTTCTATTGTCATTCGTGTTATAAATAAATCATAATGTTCCCAATAGCAGTCTTGAGAGCATAAGATTTCTACAAAGCGGAACATCTTGAAACACTGAACGTTTTAAAGTATTCCGGGATCACTCGCGGCTTGGATACACACTCTATTGGTATTCGTTGCATAAATAAACAGTTTTCAATAGCCTTCCTGAGAGCATATGACTTCCACAAAACACTACATCTTGAAAGTGTTTCATGATCACTCACGGCTTTGTGACACACTCTAATGTCGTTCGTGCTACACTATTGGGCCTAATGATTCCGTCTCGAAATAAGTGTTCCGATTTCGCGGCAAAGAATGAATCAAGTTTTCTTCCATTATCCTTTTTTTGAAATGAAATATACTCCAGTTAGAGCATCCAGCTTTGATCAATATGAAATAGTTACGAGATATGTGAGACATGTGCCTTCGGTACGGGTGATCTCTTGAACCGATTTCAACAGCTCAGTTGAGACTTGAAGATTCCTCTCCAATGCTACACAATTGGTCATTTAGATTTTGCATCGAAAGAACTGTGTAGGTTCTATAAAAGAAATCAAGTCCTAATTTCATAGCTAATAATAAACGTCTTTCTGATCCCTCCAAAGCAGTGTCCTAAATATTCGGCTCTAGTTTTAATTTGGCTGGTTGTGTAGCTCTATAAATTATCATCAGCAATATAAAATCTTTTGAAGCGTTTAAGCATCATTTCATCATCTCTAGGCTTCATTTCAAATGGTACTCAATTTCTTTGCTTTTCAGTGTAGCTTTTCCAACAATGAGGCTTGCTAAGGATAATGCAAGATCTCTCCTTGTTGTGTGTGAATTTAAAAAACCATCGTTTAGAAGTCATTTGAGTTGATGCTTATAAGTTGTAAAGAACATTACGCCATTCCAGGGATTGTTCCATTCTAAGGCATAGAATGTTAGTTTAGAATACAAAGCTCCGGTATCTTGTCCATTGTTTCTTGATAACATTAAGTGAAATTGAAACAAGACAAATTGACGACATATTCGATCCTTTGGCACACGCAATGAGTAATGAATGTAGCGCAATTTAATATGCAAACTCTTTGGGAAACATTAAGCTTGTACAACTAATGGATTCAATAAAATCGAAATCCTTGACATGAATGAAATTGTAATCACAGGAAATGGTAATACGTAAACTAAAGCAGCAATCAGGTAGTTCAAATTCTAAAACTGGAGCCATAAGAGGTTATCGGAGTTGGAACAGAAAAATGTTCTAAAATGTTTGAAAAGCAGGTTGGAAAATTAACGTTTCGAAAATGAGAACTTTTCATATCAACGCACTTTTTCAAGGTCAACCAGTTCTAAATTTAACCTGCCAACGGGTATCGGGTATGTGTTAATATTACCAATTTGATCTAGAATAGAATAACTACAAGAAAATCAGTTCAGTTCCAAAGATTTGAAATGATTGGTAGGACTCAACTGTTGAAACTCAATGAAAGTTTACTCGACGTTTCTTCCACCTCTTTGGCTCCAAATCTTGTCTTTAATTTCGTTTAATTTACTGCAGGAAATCATGCCTTCGTTGTGATATCAGTGACAACAGAGGGGAACTCTAGAATATAACTGTTGGCCTTAATTGTTTCTAATTTGGAAGAACAAGAGATGAGAGTCCATTTGAATAAATTCATAAATCCGCATAAGTAAAATCCTCCATAAAAATCCGAAAGAATTTTTAGACTGAATTAATGTTTCAAATCAACTCCCAAAAGACCATAAACTTTTAATTAAAAAGAAGAGTGAATTTGAAGAAACTGGTTCCGATTTCGTGCCCTTGTTCCTCTTAACTGCCATAAATAATATTCATAACCTCCTTCTCTCTTTTTTGAATGATAACAATATGCGAGCGACAGGGTCCAATATTTTCATACTACGGATTCAAAACTATTAAAGGAAATTAAGAGAAATGATCTCTTTGGAAAGTGCTTTAAGCCTAAAATTCTTGAAATAATTGTCACGACTTGAAAAAGGTTCTTTAAATAACTGGATTATGAAGTCATGGTTACAATTACCAGTTAAAACTACAATTCCAAAAGACTCAATATTCCCTTTAACAAATTTCCAGACGTTACAGCAATGAGAACGAAGGGAAAACGACATTCTCATGAGAATTGGATCTCCATTCCGAAACTATACGTCTTACATTCGGTAAAATATTGTCAACCTAGCGAAAGTTGCCTTAATCGAAAGTTTTTTCCACAAGACAGAGCGCCCAGATACGACCGAACTGCTACAACGATTTCAAAACTTTAGTGGCATCGTCCTCATTTAACCGTTGCTGAAGAACAAACTCAGTTTACATTACTTTGCTGACCTCTAAGATGGGAATATTGGAAGAAATTATTATTTTTTTTTTTGAAAAATAATTTGTTAATTATTTTGGTTCGTGCCAAGAAATTGGTCGATAGGTCCTCTAAACTGTGCTAATAGGGATTGATATCTATATATCTATCTGTATGTATATAACGTATAGACTCCAAAACGACGAGGCCAATTTTAATAAAATCTTCCTCATATTTCCAAAAGTAACACTGGCTATAAAAAATTTCGATAGGATCAGTGGGAGGGTTACTCCTCATACAAAGCAAATATTGTTCATCTAATATCTAAAGAAATATAAGAGCAATTGTTCTCAATTATGGCTCCAACAACTTCCTCCAGGAGCTGTTTTGCTGAACAAAACGTATGATGGAAAGGACCAGAGGAAGGGATACCCCTCATACAAAGCAAATATTGGCCATCGAATATCTGAAAACAGTGATTGTTCTCAAATTTGGTACCAACAATTTCCTCAAGGAACTGTTTTACTGGAAAAAACGTTGGATGGGATGGACAAGGGAGAGGGATACTACCATACAAAGCAAATATTAATTATCGGTTATCACTGGAAGCAATATTGGACTTATAGTATCAGGAGGAGAGGTACCCTTTTTACAAAGCAATTTTAAATTACCTCTACTGGGCCAGCAACGACCTAAAAATTTGCTTTGACAAAATGAAGTTTGCCGGGTCTGCTAGTTGTATTTGAATTTGTATATCATGTAATCATGTATTGAACCTATTGCTCCATCCAGATCTCAGATGTGCCAGAACTACTCTTGAAGATTGTCGCAGAGAGGGGTGGACAGCTTCCAAGTACAACATTCATAAATTAACTGCAAAATATAGAATTATGTTGTGCTGTGATGAAAAGGATCTCGCTGCATTTATATAATCGAATATCTTTTTTTTACTTGCCTCCGGGACATTCCATTGTTGTAATATTGAAGTTGAGATGATTCTTTCGTTGACATCCCAGAGAAATCTGCTTAGCATTCTTATTTTATGTGTCTGGATAATTTGCTTTTAACCTGAATTTAAATGTTTTAGGGCAGATCTGTCCAAGATTATTACAATTTGTATGCCCTTTTTAGACAGATTCAGTTTTACATCACCTGGGAGATTTAAAAAAGGACATACTAATATGTTTCTTTGTGTCAGGATATTTTGTTTCCAATAATGTGATAATGCTTTATTGAACATGTGCCTTAGAAGGAGTTCTACGGAATCCCTAAAGTGCATACTGGAACAAAGAAAAATACCATGACGTGTGATGAATTTGGAGTTATAGGAATACTAGAATATTCAGTAGATATAGAACTATGGGAATCCAAAATGAAGCAATGAACAAATAACAAAACCAAATCCATATCCAAAATACTTAAATTCTCTATGTGTATGAAGGGGAGTGAACATTACCGTTTCCCTTGCAAACAGCATGAAATCACTGACAGTCAAAATAATTGACCAAACTTCAAAAAGGTTTCTCAAACAACTTTAAAGTTAAACCAACAATTAATTAGAGTGAGAATACTGAAAATGATTCACATATTTTAGTCATTCTCCAAATAACAATAACAATTAAAAGAAAACAAAATGCGTACACACGCATATCAAATTATTATTTTGTAAACGTAAACGCTTTTCACCTTCAAAATGTTTAAATGTTTTGACAAAAATCATAATTCTCAGCAGGACAAAATAAAAACAAATCATTTTCCTTTTCTTTCCACTTTAATGACACTAATCTGACCACAATGTCGCAAACATTCTTTGTTATAATTTGACAATGACTTTTCTCGAAAGAGTCGTTGGACGTTGGTTGCAATTATAATTCGGTTATAACAAAACGTTCGACTACTGCAACAATTAGGGAGAGAGTGTGTGTGAGAGTGAGGGAGAGAGAGGAGAAAAAGTGAACGTTAAAAGGGGAGAAACACTTTAGCACGTATTGACAGTAAATACCAGCGTTAAATTGTTGATAAAAATAATTCAATGCGATTTTATAAATAACTCAGACGCAGTTATTATTATCATCAACATAATTTACACCCTTAAAAACTTATTAAACGCATGACCATTTGAAATCACATAAGAATTCACATATCAGCCAGCTAACGGATGGATGGTTGGATGGACGGACAGATAGACATGCCGAAAATTGTCAATATCTGGTGGTGTGAACATCACAATAACAATTTAACAACAGAAAAAAGATCTAAATTAAAATTATTTACACATTCAAATAATTTTTTTTTTGTTCTTGTTCTTGTTGTTGTTGTGACCCCATTCAGTTATTGTCCACTGCGTTCTTGTTATACCCTACACCAACGAAGGTGGTTCGGGGTATTATGCATTTGTGTTTATGTTTGTAATGTGCTGAGGAAATGGTGTTATAACCACCTTTAAGTATACCATTCGATTCAGAATAACATTCTGAGACGATTTAACGATGTACGTCCGTCCGTCCATCTGTCTGTCGGTCTGGCTGGTTGTCCATGTAAACGTTGAAATAACGCAATGATCTTTGGTATATATTATTAATTTGGTCTAAGGACTATTGAATTGTCTATTGAAATCGTCCATATTCGGTCCAATATTTCAAGTACCTTCCATATATAAATGTTCTTCCCGAAATGGGGTTTTAAGGTCATAAAAGTCCAAAATACAAAGCGATTTAAATGAAACTTGTCACATGTAAGTCTTATGTGCCAAATATGCGTGGTCCACTGCGTTGTTGTTATACTCTACACCACCAAAGGTGGTGTAATACCCAATATACTCGAACGATCATTACCAGTTTCCCCTGACGTTAAGTCTCTTGGACATTTGAGGAACGATTTTTCCGTCCATTAGATCAATCAATAATCGGTTAAATATAGAGTCCAATGATGAACCAGCCCCATTCTCCTTGGGGTCCACTCAAAATTTGAGCGGTTCGAGGAGATTCCAAGTGATACCAAAGTGACTTAAGTGGTATGAGGAAATTCCAAGTTATACCAAAGTGACTTAAGTGGTACGAGGAGATTTCATGTGATACCACCAATTTATAAATTCAATTAACTCTTCTGGTACTTAATTCCTCTTGTTTTCCCATTTTACCAAAGGTGGTGTGTTTATGTTTTTTAACGTGTAGAAAAAACGATGTCTGTCTGCATTTCCAACTGATTATCCATGTAAAGATTGTGAACCGTCTATAGGTCGCAATTTTTAAAATTTTTAATATTTTGGCCTATTGAAATTGACCATGTTCGGTTCAATATTTCAGGTACCTCACATACAAATGTTTTTCCCGGAATAGAGTTTTTAGATCATAATACAAAGCGAATTAAATGAAATTAAAACTATATGCCCAGAAATGCGAGGGTTGGTTTATTATTTCTCATAGGTCCCATACAAAACACTTTCCAGATATCGCTTTTGAGGCCAAAAATCACTCATATACATTTTTATTGTAATAATTAATCAAATTAAGATAAATATAAGCAAAAATTAATGTGCAAAAAACACGAGGGTTGGCTCATAATTTCTTGTAGCCTCCATTCCCCATAAATCTTTATGTTACAATAATATACTACACACTTTAGAATAAATCGAAAAATTAATTTCGTAACCATCATTTTAAACCGACAATATGGTGTAGGGTATTTGATAGTCGGTATTGAACGACTAAACATTCTTACTGGTTTTTTTCTAATGCGTTTTTGTCACCACAGCAAATAAAATGACCAAAATGATTGACAATTGTTGTAATAATTACCTTAAACATGTTTCTCTTTTCCTCTCTCTCTCTCTCTCTCACCTCTCTTTGTTTCTCTCATTTTTCGTATAATTTTCTTTTTCAGATAGATATAGACGGTAGATAGATAGATGGTTGGATAGATGGATGAATAGATATTTTATTTTATTGTTAATTCTATTTTATTTATGCTGCCTGCGTTTATTATTGTCTAAATGTCGTAATAATGGCATTTAAAGAGAAAAATAGTTTAAATAGATTAAACTAAAAAAATGTCATTCACTTGCTCACTAAAAAGTCATCATTATTATTATCATTATCATCATCATCGTCATTATCATCATCATCATCATGTTTTTGTAACTGAATTAACAAACGAAACGCAAAAAAATTCTATTTAAATAAAATAGAAAAAAATTACCAGAAGACTAAAATTATATTTTCGTTATCATTATGATTTTTTTTCTAGTTTAATTTCGAAAATTTGTATTAAGTTTAAATACACTTGGAGAAATTTGTCATATTTGATTCTGAGCCGAAAACTGATCTCTTTATGAGGTGAATAATAGATCCAAGCACTTCTAATACTCAGTTCTAGATATCAAGTCACCATTTTGTCATGAATATTAAAGATTGTGAAAATGGTTTATTTTGCATCAAAAGGTTCTTGAGCCTCCTAAACTGAGATACATCTGTCCCCTATAAGTCTCACAATAGATATTCAAATCTTTTAATTTAAAATTAAATGTTTTTCCTTTCTGTAAGTGACAATAAGTGGATGATAGATCCTCCCCTTTGGAAGTTAGTAAGTCGGCTATACATAGCATTTTGTCCGACCAGAAGTCCTGCAAGAGGGTTTGATGGTGAAAAGAATGTAATACCCGATATACTCGAACGATCATTACCAGTTTCCCCTGACGTTAAGCCTCTTGGACATTTGAGGAACGATTTTTCCGTCCATTAGATCAATCAATAACCGGTTAAAAATAGAGTTCAATAATGAACCAGCCCCATTATCCCTGGGGTCCACTCAAATTTTGGGCGGGTCGAGGAGATTCCAAGTGATACCAAAGTTACTTAAGTAGTACGAGGAGATTTCATGTGATACCACCAATTCATTAATTCAATTAACTCTTCTGGTACTTAATTACTCTTGTTTTCCCATTTTACTGAATTCATATTGATTCTGAGACAAAAACTGATCTCCTTATGAGGTGAATAATAGATCCAATCACTTCTAATACTTTGTTCTAGATATCGAGTTATCATTCTTTTTTGTAAATGATTAAAAGTGGGTGGTTGATCCTCACTCACATTAGGTGGGTTCGACGAAGCATTTTGTCTTGCTAAAAGGTTTTTGGTAGTTTCAATAGATGATTTCAATTTCATTTGGAGTCTCTTGGCTTCAATTTGACGACATCACGAAAATCGTCCAAGTTATGTGACATAATCCGTTTAATGTATATTTTTGCTGTAAAGTGTAACAGTAGGAATTCGATGTTGTTAGATTTGTCAAGGATTGCAGTCAACGTCAATCCGTTAGCCTTTGAAAAAAGGGCAGTGCTGCATATATGAGAATTGTTTCTTCCTCCCTAATTTCGAAGGCTTCCGCCGGAGTTATTTCAGGAAAGAAGCATTCTCGCTGCATGTATTTCAAAACGACAGTGTTCGGATACTGTAGTAACTGTGTATTTCTCAAAAGGGTTCTTGAAATGTTAGACAAGAATTATGTCTAGACGAAATCAAGTTTTGGCCATATAATTATGGTAAATAGACACGTAAACATTGTGCTCCCCCTCTATAACAAAGTCACAAGAGGTGAGAGACAAAACACATAGACGATCCGTTTCATCATCAGTTAGGTATGTGTCCCTTTCTCCCAATCATCGGCTTTTAGATTACCCTGACTGGTCCATGAATTCACATCGGTGAAATTTATTTTAAATGTGTATACAAGTTAAGTGATGTGCGCCATTCTCCGACAACATTCGATGTAGTATACGCATTTTAAGGTACAGAATTGCGGTACAATTATTGTATTTCTTGCATATATCTTATAATACCTTACTCAATTACCCGCTTCTTGAATATTAGGTTTTCACTTAAACTTCCTTCTGGTTATACTTTCCGGATTTTTCGGTAGTCGCTCAATTGCTGCCTCGCTTGATTGAGACTGTCTCTGAAATGTTATCGCAGTCAAAATTTTGTTTAAAGGCGTATTCTTTTTTCTTTTCCGAATCAGAGAGCACACAACAAGCCATTTACTGAACAACATGCTCAGAGGAAATATTTGTTGAGCGTCTTTTGCTGAACCATTTTAATAACTGTTCCAAATAACACTTTTTACCAGGTAGAAAAATAATCATACCGATTCTTTGGATCGAAAAAAAAAATCATCAGGCAAATTCTAGCTGTGGGATTCGTTACTCATTTCGAATTATCTGCCAAAAGTCATAGCGTCCCAAGGAGTATTTCCACATGGTGTTATTATGAAGTCTTCTCATAATCAAGCCTTGTTGGATCTTAATTAAATGATCGGGAATTTTCAAATTTGCTCACAAAAGCTTTCTCAAGCACCTATTTTTCAAGACAAAATGTGGGGCGGATAGAATCATGGGGAGAGGTAGCCCCCCATCCCTACAAAGCAACTTTCGATCATCGAATATCTAAAGAACTATAACGGCGAAACAAATTGGACAAATTTCGCCCCAACCACGTTATCAAGGAACTGTTTTACCAAATAAAATGAAGGATGGATAGGATCAGGGGGAGAGGTAGAATCCATACAACTAAAATGTTGATAATCGAGAGTTTTCAAATTTTGTCCCAATAAATTTTTCAAGTAACTGTTTTACTGGACAAAATGAAGAGTGGATAGTATCATGGGGAGAGGTGTACCCCATACAAAGAAAATGTTGGTTAACGAATATCTAAAGAAGTTTTACAACAAAAATACTCAAATTCGATCGTAAACACTTTCTAAAGAATTTGTTTTACTGATCGAAATATAGAACGGGTAGGATCAAGGGGAGAGGTACTCCCCTACGAAGCAAATATGAGTATCTAAAGAACTGTAAAGATACTTTCCCAATTTCCCAAAATTGTAGGACGGATAGGACCAGGGGGAGAGATCTCCCCAAAACAAAGCAAATAATGATTATCAAATATCTCAAATCCGATCCCAATCACTTTCTCAAGGAACTGGTTTAGTGAGTATAATGTAGAATCGATAGGACCAGGGGGTAGTTTTAAAAATAGGTTCCAAAAAGTTTTACGAGACAACATGTAAAACGGTTAGGACTAAGGGACGAGGTAGCTCCCATGCAATGCAAATATTAATTATTGCGTTACGATTTCTGAAATTTCTTTCGAAATCTTGGACTGAGGAGAATGTTTGTACACCAAAGCGCAACGGGTAAAAGCTAATTTTTCATATATCATTTCACACATGCGAAATCTTAAGAAAAATGAACACAAAACGTTTCCACATAAAATCCGCAGTCAATAATAAATATACAAGTTGGAATCAAGTGAATTGTAGTTTTGTAATAAAAATTCAAAAGGGAACAATTAAACTTTTGAGAGCCACCAGCTACAAAAATTCATTGAACCACAAGACAACAACATACAACAAAATGTAGCAACATGTATTTTTTTTTGCAAACAACATCAAAAAATAATCATAATTATTATAATAATAAAATAAACTAAAATAAAAATAAAGAAAAATAAAAAGAAAAACTGTGGACAATAAAAACTGTAATGGAGAATCAAAAGGACAAGAAAAGAAAAAAAGAAGCGAAATGAAAACAAAAAGCGCAAAATTTAGAATTTTATTAAGAAACTAAATATGACTGCAAATGCCACATACATACATACATACACACATACACAATGTGAATAAGTATATAAACTACAACAATTTACTTGATCCACTTTATTCATATATATTTTATGTCATTCATCCATATTTCCCTGCCAAATTCTGTTAGTTGTTATTAGTTGTTGTTGTTGTTGTTTTAATATTTAGTTTTGAAGGGGAAATCAAACTAAATATAATGAGACTAGTGAAACAGTTATGGAAAAGAATGCAATTATTGGACTTATTCAAAAGTGTAACCGTTAAATTATACTCCGAGAAAAAGAGACATGTGTCTCAAACATTAACTAACAGAAGTTAGAAGGTTTAATAGTCAGGTCAGCTTTTATAGGAATCACCAGTGCCCTACGAAGGCTCTATTCTTTCCCCATTGATCTGTATTTAATGGTCACATCTGTAAGCAGTGCAGTGAGGCATAAAGACATTTGAGGATTTTGAGCACATTGTCACTGATAATCTAATTATAATCTCGGATTATGTTATGTCAATATATGAACTTGAGTGGAATGGGAGTAACCCCATCGGGGACCATTTTCACTGATGATTTAAAAATGATGTGTTATGGTGTAGGGAAGATCTTCTTGATGAAAGATTTCCTGAATAATAATTCTAAAGATGTATCTATGTTGCTCTCAGTAATGATGGGACACCGACTGTTAAGAAGGCCTTTAATTGACAATCCCGCTATAATAATTTGAGGATAAAGGAAAGTGTTTTTCTGAAGGTCCATTCTTGGCGATCAAAAGGAATATATTCCCGTTCAAACTAAACGACCTACTTTGATATCTTACAGAGAGTGGAATGATTTAATACTTCCAACTAGCGACAGATGTACACTAGGTACTTCTTATCTAACGTGTTGTACGGTCATGTCAAAATAGGGTCATTCAGACTCTACCTAACAGTTCATGAGCCTTTTCAACTACCACGGTCAAATTTTAAAATTGTTATGGAGTTATAAATTCCAATTGATTGGCAAATGCGATCAGTGTTAAGTATAGTTTGGACTAAAGTAAACTTGTCAAATAAAGAACTGCACACCTTTTTCAACAACCAAATGGCGATTAAGGTGTTAAAGTCATTAAAAACGAATTTGATTCGCGAACAATCATGGATTTTAAAGGTACGAAAGAAATTGAAAACGAAAGGACAAAGATTGGTAGCATTGGCGCGCAACACATGTGAAGAAGTCATTGAAATATAATATTTCCCACATCACTATCCAACTTTCATAATCCCGAGATCTAAATTGATTCACATCAGTGGATGATTCGGCAAACAAAGCTTGATGCCTGAAAAAATGCAATAAGCCAACATTGAAGCCACAGCTTATCCAGTATCACTTCTGTCTGGAAGGAAAAGAGTCCATTTCCAGAAGAAGAAAGGTATCATCGTTATCATTATGGAAAAGTTGTAACTGCTTAGCATCACACTCAAGATACGGACAAACAGGAGACATAGGAGACAACACTCTACGCATAGATAACGCTCTAGAACCATATCTTGTACACGGTAATCCTCTGTATCTTTACAGTCCGTATATTTCAAGAAAGACTTTTATATGATCACACGATTTACCATATGGAAAGCATTTAGGAGATAAGCAGTACCACAAACTCAGTTTTTGACAACGTCAATGTCACACAACAATCAATCGCACAAATGCTGGAGAAAAACAAGATGCCATCAATCACCTCTGTTGATCAGAGAGGACAGGAATTCTATGGAGTCTCTCACGTTAAGTTGGGAATTTGAATTTGTATCCACCCACAAAACATGCAAGGAAAATAAAGAGACTTATAAAGGTTGAATTGTAATGTTTGGCTTGAGATAAATATCAACGGAACCAAAACAACGTAACTGTAGTTAACATGATGCTATCAGGTCATCGTAACCATCCTGTGGCTCAGATACAGACATAACAACAGTCTCAATAAAGCTGGAGCGGTATTTGAAGGACATTCAATGTGGAGAAGCTACATGCAATGCATGTGTAAAATCAACTCTTGTACGGAATTGATTAGAACTGAAATCATTATCCAAAGACTTCAAGAATTCATCAAAGATCAGAATAAGAAGAATATTTTGGACATTTTTGCTTTATATATTAACAAGGATCTCCGAAACATGATAGAAATAAAACCATACCAAATGGAGATTTGTCTACCATACTATCAGAAAGCACTAGAATGGCGCATAAGTAGAATCCCCATAAAGCAGTGACCGGCCAAGAACCACCACAAAACGTTTAATACTGTAGATGTAGGACCACGTAATCTTACAAGGGAAAATCTGAAGGCAACAGAAAATATGATACGATTTGCTGCAGCTTTCGTGTTTTAAGGAAGCCATATGACACCAAGAGAGAGGTAATGGAAAGAATATACGATATTGAATTCCTATAAATGTTATTGGTTCAGTACTTTAAGGACAATAATGGACGTATGCTTATGGGTATAAGAACATAAATGGTCACTTCTCCTCAACCTATTTACCTAAGTCATTCTGAAAATTCTATTCCATTATCGTGGTGCATTGCATTACAACTACATTTCCTTAGTCCAAACCCTAAACAAGGACTATTATTAACAAGTGTTAACGTTGTCTTCGTAAATCCAATTTTCGGCGAAGTTTCTGCAATAGTTTTGCGCACCCACACTACTAAACATTTGCCTTTGTGTGAGTGATATGCTAAAAAAGTGCAGTGAATGAATGCTTGTTAATGAAAGATCCGCAATCGTTTACAGAATTTGTGTGAAGTAAGCAGAATTTGTAGTCTAATCAAGCGAGTCAGTCCCATAAAACAAACTCAATTGGCACCATATGACTTTTGATTATTCAGAAGTCATTTCAGTCGAGGACAGTTGCCATAGGTCTTGTGCGATAAGAATGTCTAGTAATATACTTCACACAAGGGAGGGCTCCATTCGCGAATTCATGTGGGTGATGAAGGAAGTAAATCTCAAGTGGTCAACGATAACAGCGATTGTACAGATAATCTACAGCGGTATAAAGATTCTGAGTTGTACTAATTTCGAAGAGTTCAAATTAATTCCAGATGCTGAAGAAAACTGTGGATCCTCATTATTGAGGACACCATATTCCAAGTTCCAGTTTGATTTTCATCCTTTAAATGTCTGTTTTAACGCACACACAACTAATTCATATTTAATCCAACTAAAATGATAATCTTGTTCGCCTTCTTGCTTTCTAAGATTTTATTTGTTTTTATTGTTGTAACGTCACAAACTCCTCATACCAAAAGAGATAATGAAGAAACGCAGCATAAAGTTTTTTCTTTCTTTTTGGTTTGCAAATAATTATTTATGCCATCACATGAATTCTTTTGTAGTAGTCAAACCAGTTGGATGTGTTTTTATTCCTTCCTTCACAATGATTTTTAATAGAACTATGAATATGGATGAATTTTACTAGAGATGGAAACATTTTTTGGTGCTATTTTCGCATGCTGCACGCATTTTTACTTCATAACATTCACAATACAAACATAATTAAAGTAATAAGAAATTAAAGTAAATGAAAAATAAAAAAGAAATCACAATAAATATGATGATGATCATAATGCCGATGATGATGATGGTGATGATGATGACAGAGTGTAGGAAAGGAGGTATATACTGTGTGTGTGTGTGCTCTTTATAAATACATTCATCCATATATTTATATATGACAATGCCGGATGGAATTATATTAAAAAGAATTAAATAAAAAAATTGTTGAAAACAACGAAATGAAACGGTAGCAAAGTCTCTTTTTTTCAATCATCATTATAGTAAGCAGTCGCACCATCACCACCACCACCAACAACAACAACCATTGAACACCGCTCGCATATTCACTTTCTAGCTCACTGATCCCCAGATTCATTTCTTTGAAATGCTACATTGTTGATTCATTTATAAATTTAAATGGGATCGTTTTGCTCGCCCAACTAAATTTATTATGCACAGTGGTGCCAGAACTTAATCTTTGAAATAATTCTGTAACTTTGGAAATCCTAAACATTTTTGAATGAAAATCCATATGAACTTTTCTGGTTAAATTTTCGATTGACTTCCAACATTGATCATCTCGAGTAAAAAATGTTTTACCCTTAATAAGCAACTTTGGTGAATTATCCCTCGTCTCTTGGACTTAGCTTTTGAAGGAAAATGCACATGGACTTTCTGGGGTTGTTTTTCGATTGATTTGAAGCAGCACAAGTTTTTAGCGAGTTAGGAGGATAAGATTCCCCTCCAAAATTGATCACTTCAGATATAACATTAGGAGATCAATTTTGGTGCTCCATCCTTCCTTTCCTGATACTCACTAAATATTTGTGGTTCCCAAAATCGCTTGAAGAACATCTCAATAATGCTTTTGGGTTTGTTTTTTCGATTGATTTGGAGCAGCACAAGTTCTTAGGGAGTTAGGAGGATAAAAGGGGAACCTCCAAAGTTGATTAGCTCGGATATTAAATTGTTTACTTTACTTGATCATTTTTGACGATCTTTCCTTTGCCCTGGACTCAGCTTTTGAAGAAAAATGCACATGGTCTTTCTGGGTTTGTTTTTCGATTGATTTGAAGCAGCACAAGTTCTTAGTGAGTTCAGAAGACAAGAGGTGAATCTCCAAAGTTGATCACTTAAGATATAACAATTTTACCATTTAGGAGACCAATTTTGGTGCTTCACCCTTCCTCTCCTAATACTCACTAAAATACTTGTGGTTCTCAAAATCGCTTGAAGAACATCTCAATAATGCTTTTGGGTTTGTTTTTCGATTTATTTGGAGCATCACAAGTTCTTAGCGAGTTAGGAGTATAAGAGGGGAACTTCCAAAGTTGATTAGCTCGGATATTAAATTGTTTACTTTACTTGATCAACTTTGATGATCTTTCCTTCGTCCCCTGGACTAAGATTTTCAATGAAAATGCACATGAACTTTCTGAGTTTGTTTTTCGTTTGATTTGGAGCAGCACAAATTCTTAGTGAGTTCGGAAGACAAGAGGTGTTCCTCCAAAATTGATCACTTGAGATACAACATTAGGAGACCAATTTTTGTGCTCCACCCTTCCTCTCCTGATACTCACTAAAATACTTGTGATTCTCAAAATTGCTTGAAGGTCATCACAAGAATTTTATCAGTTTCCTTCAAAAATATTCAGTTGCTTTAAAGTCACAAAAGCGCTTCGTTACCACTGTGTAACATTTTTTTCTTTCATGTTTTCAATATTTATTTCAACATTTTTTTGTTGTTTTCTTTTTTTTATTTTTTATTGTTATTTAAAGCAAAAATGATTTTGTTTTTTTTTTTTTTTTTTTTTTTTTTTTTTTTGATCATGATGAGTATTGAAGATCATACAACATGCGCTTTTGCAACTGAAAATACACTTTAAATTAAGGAAGTCTTCTTCTAGGGTGTGCTACTCTTTTGTTTGGTTTGAAGGCGTGTATTTGTGTGTGTGTGTCTGTGTGATTGTAATAAATATAATAATTTTAAAGTTATTTGTTGTGACAACTTTAAGAAATTATATATTCAGATATCTTGATATTGAAATATTTTTTTATAAATTTGTTTATGAACGCAGACAATTGTCTGCAGGTGAATTGTTTGGTTAATTGGAGAGACGGTTTTTTTTTCTTTGGAAATATTTAATTACCGGAAGTCGAAAATAAAAATGGTGTTAAAGTGAATTTAATTTAGACGATAATTGGCGATATTTCTTAGAAAATATTAGTCAGGAAGTGTTAAATGTCTTGACGCTGTACTACATTCCAAATACTCTCTATTTTTGTGTAGAAGTACTGGAGTCTAGAATTCTAGAAAGTTCCTAAGAATTTCAACGCCAGACAAGCTGCTTATCGGCGGATTAAATGGCCAAGGATATTGCTGCTATGTCAGTGTCATTGTTGGGCATTGACTAGTGTAATATCACTCCCTTTCTGGTTATAGATTTTAATGTTTTTATACAAAAAGTATTTCCTTCAATGGGAAAACACTAGAACTTTATAGAGATTTATCCAAATTCCGAGGCTGTTGCCTCCCCTCGCCGATTATCCGCTTGCATCTTAGAGATCATACTCCCTAGTTTTAGGGGTATTGAAATTATCGGTGTCATTTGAGAGTGATTACGGCGTCTATTCTAATTGTTATTACTGATGTATGGAAAGGTCGGTTCCTAAATTATGCGCTGATCCTGTACGTATAGTATTTCAGTACTCTACTTACTAAAAGCTTAAGGTGTTCTGTGGAAGGTATTGAAGACTCACGTGATTGTTGCAAAAGTTTTTCTTACATTAAGTAAGCGAAAGTTTGTTTTTACATTAAACTGGGCTAAACTCCGTCTTTGAGCATGGACATCAGGCTCTTTTGTTAAAAAAAATCAAAGATGAAGATCACAGTGCATGTTTGCTCAAGATGTGTACGCCAGCTCAAAACATTGGAAATATCGACTTGTGTGAAATTACACGTCAAAAACGCTTTATGCGTTGGGGGAAATAAAAGTCTACTTTTTTAGTTTACATATGTGCGAAATCTAACCTCAAAATATATAAATCATAAATTTCTGCAAGTGTATCAACGCCGCAGATGACTCTGAACCAAGTTTACTAAACGTAAAGTGACTTTATCTACAAGAGATAAGTTGAAAATGTCTATCGATTGATCTATAAATAATTATCGGATGTTTATTTAGCTTCAGATCCAACTTATTCAGTAATTTTCTATTGGAACTTTCATCAACACCAAATACGTTTAGAAACTCTTTCCTATTTCCTTTCATATTCTCTTCCGGTTCAGGTCCACTTCAACAATCATAATATCAAAATAAGTCTTCGCTTATAGTTTCGACATCTGAGTTCGTGAGATTTCGAAACAATTCAGAACGAAGTAAAAGAAAGTTCTGAAAACTGATTGGTAATGCTTCCATGGACCCGTCCGACAATGCTTTACTGTTAAAGTTAAGCTGTGAACCAAGTGAATTTCATGAACTCGGATGTCGAAACCGTGACGGAGGACTTAATTTGATATTATGATTGTTGGAACGGATCTGAGCCGGAGGGGAATATGAAATGAAATAGGAAAGATATATTGAACGTATTTGGTATTCGAGAAAGTTATAGAAATAAAAGAATCTATTCCAAAGGAAAATTATTCGTAGACTTGGGTCCAAAGCCTAATGAACAGTTATTAATTAGAGATCAGTCGATGGATATTTGCAACTTATATATCTTTGATAAGTCTGCGTTTTCCTTTTAGAAAACTTGGCTCAAAGAGTCATCTGCGTCGCTGATACACTTTTGCGGAAATAAATGATTTATGAACCTTAATAAAACTGGAAAAAAAACGATTTCGAGGATCTTTTTAAAGCTCACAAAATGGATATCACCCAAAATTTCAAGTTCAAAGTTTAGCTTTTTATTATGCTGACAGCAAACGCTGGCCAAATCTAAAGCATTTTTGACGTGTAAATTCACGCCGTTCAAAATTCACAACAGTGGTGATCATGACACCATAAGTCGATATTTCCAACGTTATGAACTGGCATACACGTCTTGAACGAGGATGCACTGTTATTTTCACTTTTGTTTCAGACCCGGTCTTTGCGGAGATTTACGAACAATTATATCGATCTTAACGGGCAGATCAATTTGGCATTTTGCGAATTCTAAGAAATCTATATTTGAGGTCATAGAAAAACTTGTTATAAAGGTGCGCCATACATTTAACGTGATGCCCTGGGGCTTAACCACAAGCTTGATAAGTTGGTTGCTTCGAAATGACAATTCTAAGATGAATTGTTTTCTAAATCCTAACGCCAGGGGGCGTATTCCAAACAAAAAAGACTATGGATTGAAAAATTCGGTGATCATTATGTAACACAATTTTATTAATAACGATTGACGATTTCTGGGAAGATCAACATGATCCCTTTGAATATGCCAACATTTATTTAGGGAATAGAAAAATAGTTTCAATTTCATTATCAATTTTCAATAAAATTTTGAATTTTAATAACGTATATTTATTCCACAACCGTGTGATCATTACACAGTTGGCTGTCAAAACTTTACACTTAAACAAATTCCATTTCAAAATAAAAAATAAAAATAGAAATAAAAAAACTGCGTTCAATAGGAGTTTAAAATTTATATTAGAGGATTATGATACGTCATCTGTAAAAACACAATGTGTTTAACCACATTCTAAAGAATCAATAACGAAGGTACGATGATGAAAACCTTGATCATGCTGATCAAGATCATCATCATCATCATCGTGATAATGATCTTACAAAACAATTATGAATTTTTAATAAAAGAAAACAAACACAAAATTGGTTCAGTGCACAGTGGTCCCAAAACGTTTTCTTTTGGGATTATTATTTAATGAAATTTTACTTGGACATTCTTGAGGTGTTTTCCAATGGATTTGGTAAAGCACATGTTACTAGTGTGACCTGAGGAAGGGAAGTGGATCTCCAAAGTTGGTCATCTCTATTATGATGTCTGTTTTAAGAATCGTCAAAATTTATTAATGATTTCATTTGAAAAAAAATATTTGACATAAATATAGCCCATATAAGTCTCTAGAGGTGTGGGATAACTCTTAAAGTTTAAGAGATTTTTAGATCAAAGTAAAATTTTAAACCCAATTTTGGAAAGGTCTTTTTGGAAACGTCATTTTTTGGAAATAACTCTGTAACTTTGGAACTATTGAATATTTTTTAACGAAATTTTACATGGACATTCATGAGGAGCTTTCCAATGAATGTGGTAAAGCACATTTTTCTAGTGTGACCTGAGGAAGGGCAGTGGATCTCCAAAATAGGGTATGACAATAATTTTTAACCATTTTGGACAGGTTTTCATTTTAGCTTTTTGAACTTGCTGCGCTCTATTTGGGTGCAAACAAAATTCTAAATAATTTTTACGCAAGAACCATACACCTATGTGGATGCAATAAAGCGATATATTATTTTAAAATAGAAATTTAGAAAAAATGAATTTTTTTTCTTTTCAAAAAGTGGGGAACAGTTTTTCACTTTAAAATCAACAATTTTCTTCTGGACTATACAAGTTTTTTTCTCAATTCTAAAAGAATTTCCAATAAAAATGCATAAAAAGCAAATCGAAGAACATTAGGGGAAACAATTTCCCCGCTAGCCCTATAGAAATTTCGTTAATTTTCACATAATTTTCTTTTATTTTTTTAAAGGAAAAAAATGTCAAAGCTTTAATCGTCCAAAAAGTACCTTAATTATATAGCTACATTTATTAGCTATTCACACAAGAAATCTGTTATGGCTCAAGCCTTTGCTTTCAAGCAGGCTGAGCAATTTACTGAAAAAAGTACAATTTTTAAACAAGTTTTATCCCGTTTGAAATTTTGGGTATTTTGAAATGAAAAATTGAGAATCTTTTTTTAGTCCTTCATTGAGGATAATTTTGTTTATATTATGATTATAATTTCATAAAAATATTTTTATTTTTATAGAATTTATTTAATGTCAAATATTACAAATTTTTTTTTTTATGAAAATGTAGTGAAAATAAAAATTTTTGATTTTTTTATAAATTTATTAAAGTTACTTCGTTTAATTAATTTATTATGTTTAGATTATTATTTTTCAAGAAATTACCTTTTCAATGATACCAAACACTTATATAAAACTTGTACACAACTATAGAAAAATTAACTGGAACTTGACCTGACTTTCCAGAAATTTGCACATTTCCCATACACATTTCTATGCGCTGCAGTATTATTATATGCAATAACAGTTATTTATGGACTAGTTGGGAAGAGCTCCTCCCATAGCCGGGTGAGGATCACTTTCAATGAGACCTCGAATATAACCTCAAATGCGACCAAATTTACCCGTACTCCCGCGGCCCCGAGAGGAGCTAAAAATCTTTTAATTTAAACGTTTATAGATTTTGCCAATAATTACAAAATTACTTCCCCAAAAAAAGCGTTTTAGTGCCACTGTGCAACGTTCGTTTACCATGATACTGCAAGAAAAAGGAAGGAAAGAAAACATTTTTCCCCTTTTTTCCCTCGAAAGACTAAACAAACAATAATAACAATAAGAAAAAAGAATAAACGTGGGTTAAATATTTTGGTGTGATCTGTTTTGTGATCCTTTAAGTGAAATCTCATCAAGTGCTGTTTTGTGCAAAACTACCTGCACTCTTTTTTTCCATCTCCTTAATTTAACACAAATATTTTCTTAACAAAACAAATACGAAAAAAAAAAACACTTTTTTCGAAAATAAACATCACAGAATCGGGGGGAAATAAAGAAGAAAAAAAGAAACGCAAGTTGTGATCTTTAGAAATTTTTTGAAAATCTGATTTCAAAGGAGAACAAAAAAGAAGGAAAAAATGGTATTTTGAAGACCTAATTACCTTTAATCAGTTTACCTTATGAGTGGGACTTAATTGTATTATTGTATTTGAATTTTTATTTACTCATAATCATCCCTCAGAGCAACACCTTATAACGCATTTAATATGAATTAATAATGAGAGGAAAAAGTGTCTTACAAAAGATTATAATTAATATGTTTTTCATTTCATTTTAATTCAATTTCATTCATTTAATTTTTACTTTTTATTTATATTGTTATAACTGTTTTTTTCCATTTGGTGGAGTAGGGAAACCATCTCTGCATAATAATGTGTTACCAGAAAGAAGGTTGCCATATTTTCTTTGGCATAAGTTGAGCAGGGTTGTCAACTTTCTGTGAGATAATAAATACTGTTTTGGTTTTTAAGGGCAGCTCCTTTGATCAGTCAGAATATGTGCATTTATTGGTGATCTGCAATTGAAGGGAACAGCTGAACATGTGATGTCATATAAAGGATATATTGTATATAACGTTGGATTTATAAAGCTTCCCTCTTAAAATATTCTCTTCCGATGGTAACTACAATGAAGGGATTGCCTTTGATCCGTGCACTTCTTGGTGATCTGCAATTGAAAAGAGCAACTAAACATATGACGTCATATATGGGATAATGTTGTGTAATGTTTTATAATATTCTCTTCCGATGGTAACCTCAAGGATTACCTTGTCTGATCTCATCTGATCAGTCAGTTATGGATCTAATTAACACCTGTCAGACTACTTACAATTGAAATGAACAACTCAAAATCATATGGCGCCATCTATGGGGAATATATTAGGTTGGAAATATAAAGCTTAACTTTTCTAATGTTCTCATGTGGGTCTTAATGGATTTGACCAAAAAAATTCACTCTTTCATTTTATATTTCACACTTTAATAAAGTTCCCTCCCAAATATTCTAAAAATTCTGCTGCTAATGAAATCCATTATCGCTTGAACATGGAAACTTGTCTTTCAAAACGACATTAAAAGGGAAACATGTCCTCAGAAATAATACAATTTCCTTGTATTCGTCTCATTCCAAACGCATACAATTTGTTTAATGGATCCGATCGTTAAGGTAAAAGGACTTTGGTCCTGACTTTGGTTTCTTTGGGTTTTTGTAATGAATTGATTTTCTCAGTGGTCCTCTCCTCAATTTATGACCTCGTTGTCAAGTTATAAAGAATCAAAATCCATTTTTTAGAATCATTTGCTTGAACCTTCGAATGTTTTGGTCTTGTTTAACACTAACAACTGTTCACATCACAATCGCCGACTTAAAAGCGACCAACGTCTCCGAAAACAAACTCTTGATGCACCGTAGCCTCTTTTTCACCTTATCGCAGTGGATCTAATGAGAATAATTAAAAAACTCTAGCAATTATGTCGTGTCTTTTATCAAAATCTCTGTAAAACTCTTTTAAGGCTTCTGGTGAAGTCATAAAATTCTAAAATCTCTCAAATCACGACGTTCAGTTCATTTTTACATGATAATCTTCCAAATCTTCAAATTTTTCGCGTTGAATGTTGAAGATCTCGTGACAAATATCGTTCTTCTATCCCAAACTCCAAACCCTTATAACTCCTAAACTATAACCATGAGTTCGCTGATGATCTTCTCTCAGTGTCAGACAAAATCTTCCCACTAATGCTCCTGGAGAATCAATCAGTCAAAGGCCTTAATTGTTCGTGTCTGCCTAAACGCAATTCTTCAAGTATAGGAAAATGAAAGCAGAGATTGCATAGTCTGCGTCAGAGTAAACTTGATCTAAACGATTGAGAACTTTATGGCCGTCAATGACTGGTCAGATGAGAAGAAGCAATTTAAAATTGGAAAATATATATTAATGTAGTGCGTCCTCACTGGATACTCCACTCACTTTGTAGCTAAATCGTAATCATCTTTAGGTCACCGACGCTTTCGAATAGCAATGAGATAAGACGTTGAAATAATGAAACATTTCCAGGTCACTTTCCAGCTTTAACAATGCAAAGATCTTCAATATTTTGATTTTACAAAATTCAGAAAGGAAATTCCTTCGCTATGAGCAGGGAAAGTGTTATTCTGCGGTGGTTTCATAACATTCTCGAGTGTTCTCGAGGAGGCTTAACGCCAAAGCAGATTCGCAAATGAATTTTATATTCACTCTCTGCATTACAGTTTTTACACGAAGTGAATGTCACACGCCTAAAACTCTCTTTCGTTTTTTGCGCGGTCCTAGCCTGAAATGGCGTTTTCACATGATCAAAGGAATTCTGCATCATGTACGTACCTCCTCAATATCCTCCATTTGGGCATTGAGTTATTTCTGTTAAGGTGTCATCCATAAAATTCTGGGATCTTGAGTTCGTGAAGGCTGGGCAATAACAAAAAAATATACCATCGTTTCATTGTCTCGTCTTAATGCCCTGCTTTCACTGGCATCGTCTGCTCCAATGCATTTTAAGTGTGTGCTTGAAGTGTAGTGTACTGTTCAGAACACCATCAGCTTATTGAGCTTCTTTTTATTCAATTCCTATATACTCAAAGTTTTCCTCTCATCTGGACCTCCCCAAAATAATTCTGTCCAACTGTTTCGTTATTTAACTTCGGCCGGTGTGTTGCTTTCGCCCATTCTTGTAGCCTTGTCCTTACAGCTTTTAAAGGCATTGGATTTTGCTGGCTTATAATTTAGAGCTCATTAGCTATGATTGTTAAATAATTTGCATCCTTATTCCCTATAACTGCTTGTTGTCCAGGTAGTCAGGTTATGTGTACCCCTCCATCCTTGAAGTATTCGATGATAGAAACTTTATATTCCAGATAAGTTTTAGGCTTGATATCATTAGATCAAATGCCATTTGGCTATCGGTCAAGGTATTCATATCCTTATATTACCGCTTTGCTGATTAGCTTTGGTACAGTTTATGACGATTCTCTAATCTCATGTACCTCCGCTTGAAGAGGCGTATTGTGATTTGGTTGTCGGAGGTATATTCTGATTTCCAGAAGACACAACTACGTTCTATCTTCATGTTCGCTCAGAAGTCACCAACTGATATCAGTGTATTACAATTGACGTCAATCCAATTCTCAGATATCCTGTCGGATGTTCCGGAACCCTGGAATTGTTTACCTAGATTTTGTATTACATTTTGGTAATGAGATTTGCATCTCCGGTTTATTCACACTTCAGGAGTCGATGAAAAATATTGTTTTCTATGTTGTTCTGACTGGTGTTTTCCTCACGGTTCCACAGCAAATTCTTTGATCCTTAAAGTCAACTTAAAGTCAACTTATTTTAAAAACATTTGTCACTTGATGTCACTTAATATTTAAATGAAAATTACTCATTGTTTGTCACATTCCGTACAATCTGGCAACATAATCTAACGGCATCATGGCACAAGTAGAAAAATCTCACGCACTTCGGCTTGAAGAGGCGTATTGTGATTCGGTAAACGGAGGTATATTCTGATTTCCAGAAGACACAACTACGTTCTATCTCCATATTTTTGCTTACGTTCGCTCAGGAGTCAGTGTATTACAGTTGGTGACTTCTGAGCGTATTTTGTATTATATTTTGGTAATAAGATTTGCATTTCCGGTTTATTCACACTTCCATTACCAGGAGTCGATGGAAAATATTGTTTTCAATGTTGTTCTGACTGCTGTTTTCCTCACGGTTCCGCAGCAAATTCTTTGAATCTTTTGTAAACTCACTGTTCCATTCCATTAAAGTTATTTCTTTAAAAAAATCCAGACCCTTAAAGTCAACTTATTTTAAAAACATTTGTCACTTGTTGTCACTTAATATTTAAATGAAAATTACTCATTGTTTGTCACATTCCATACAATCTGGCAACATAATCTAACGGCATCATGGCACAATTGGAAAAAATTTAAATGATTTTAATTGGTGTTTTGCGTGAAGGCCTACAGAAAAACAATTCAACCAACCAAAAAAATAATAAGTAAACAATTGTATACGTAACAAAAATATGAGTATAATCAAGTAATAATAACACAAATACCAATACACAACATGGAGAAACACACCACTCATAAACATTTAAACATTTCCAAAATCACAACACAACGAAACACAACAACAACAGCAACAGTAAAAAAAAGGAGTAAATCGAAAATTGACTGATAATTCTCTGCTCACTATTGTTCTTGTTCTTGTTTTTTTATTGTTATAAGAACACACTCACTTAAAAAAAAAGTAATAGAGCACACAAGCACACTTGTATTAGTATGAGTACAATTTAGAGTACGTGTAGAGTAGTATTTAATACAACCATAAGCACACTTTTTGGCGCTTTTAACAAGAGATGATTGAAGATGAAGTTACTTTACTTAATTTTTTTATCATTTGATGAAATACAAAAACAACAACAACAAAAGAAAACAACAACAACAACAACAATGTTAAGCAGCTCAAGTATAATAAAATAAAAATAATAATCTTGTAATATCATCATTATGGCAAACATACACACTCACAATGGGGGCATATTGTTAGAGGCAGCCAAAAGCAACAACAATAACAACAAGAGCAAAAATCTAAAGAATAATACTCTTGACTGTATTACGACTCTCTGGTCCACTTGTGCAGTGATATGAATATTCCAAAATACCAGAAACAAAAAAAATGTCATGCTGGCAAAGTATTTGATTTGTTTTTTTTTTTTTCTCACACACGTAAACATTAGAAATTGTGATACATTGTAGAGAGCATAGTAAAGGATGAAAGCGAGAGAGAGTGAGAGAGAAAAAGAGAGAGAGAGAGTGTGTGAAATACAGAAGCTGTAACTGTAAAGAGAGTCATGTATTAAACAATGAGTTTCAGATTAATTGGAGTTGTGACAAACGAGTATTTGAAAAAAGGGAGTATTTGTTATCCAGATAATAAAAAATTAAAATGTAAACTATACTTCAGGCTAGGCCATGTTCGAATATGCTCTCATCGTAAAGACCTTCATGTTCTTTCCACATCCTCATTACATTGGCGAACAAAAAAATAAACAGGGTTTGCGAACAGTGGAATTTTTTTCACAATTGTGAAGGCAAATGTTTTGAGTTCCTCAAAGACAGAATGAAGTCCATATTTCTGGCATTGAAAATTGAATAAATGCTTCACTTTCTTAACGAAAATCTCAACCATTAGTGTGCTGTCGGAGAGTTTTGAACCAAAAGTGATTATTAAAGTCATTATTTCTATGATAATTTTCTTGTAGCGTTTGAAAAACAATGAACCAATAAGGATTTAAGGTCTGCATATTTAAAATTAGCGTCGTAATTGGGTCTCTTCCAACGATGGTAATGTTATCATTATCCTGAATCAGAAATCATATGACTATTAAATTTATTGGATACCAACACTTGTATGCACACCAGATATTTACATATATTTCGATTAAATGGATCAAGATAAATGACAATGTTGCGATTGATCATTCCCTGAGAACAGCTCTGTTTTTTTTACCCTCCATAATTCTGTTCTTATGTTAGCATTTGTTTGAAAAGTCACAGGTAACATCGATTTCTCAAGTTAATTAATCTTATACTTCTCAATAATGTTGTCTCTAGAAACGGTACTTTGAAGCATTGTTCTGGTATGGTTCATAGGCAGCTGTACTTAAATCATCATTCAGTTTACTTAAGTTCAAAATGATAATCCCGCTGTGTAAATAACCATCTTCCAGACTAAATTTTAACCAACCAAGAGCAATGACTGGACAAAATTAACGTTCTGGAGTTTAGTCAAGTACCAGAGAACGGGTCTGTCGAAAACAGAATTCCATAAGATAGTGAATAGTTACAGTGAAACTGACCTATAGTGTCCTCCTCCGCATTAACGTAACTTCTGTAGTAAGAGATTAAGGTCTAAGTAGCTTTCTTGAGAGACCCATAATCAAGTTAGATTTATGTGTCTCGGGAATAATGTCTAGATATTAAATCAACCGTCGGAATATCTAGCCTTCACGTTAAGAGAGACATCCATAATTTAAGAACCAATTTGAATGTGAAATAGACGACCGAAAGAATTCTTAACGCTGCCAGACTATCAGTACAAGTGAGATTGTATCGCTATGAACTGAATTACGAGACTGCGAGGCTTATTTATATAATTTGAATGGATCCATTCCCCAAATAATAAAACGAATCTTTCTAGAGAAATTTTACAAGCGATAACCTGAGGACATATAATTATGTCTGGGATAAATTATAGACTTTGAAATTGTGAATAGTCTGGAAATAAGCAAAGGCAGTTTGACATTGCGATTGCTTTTTTAAGGCACTAGGACGATTGTTCAAGGGCTTAATATCCTAAAATTCTAAGTGGAGGTAAATAAAATCTTATTTAACCGTTGCCTCAGGGAGAGAACTTTCCAAAAATAAAACACATGTCACATTTCAGAGAGCTGAACAAAAAATGAAGCTATTGGAAGCAAATATCTAATTCAGACTATGATTTGGTGTAATAAATCCTGTGAAAAAAGGACTTATATCTAAAAGTTTAAATGCTTTAAATGCGATACCTCATATTAATAATATTAACAGCATCTGCAGAGTCTGAAATATGAAAGAGAGAGAGGGAGACGAGGATATCCATACTTTAAGTTTACAGTTTAAGGAGATAAAGGATTTTTCAAAATTTACTTAGAAATTATTTGGCTTTATTGGCCACATTTACTGCCTCTTTTTGTTTATTTTCCTTAGCAAAGAAATGCCCCGCTAATATTTACCGTTTTAATAGCTGCTTTACACTAGAGCACCGTTCCCACTGTATTCAAATGCTCTAATTCATATATGAAATTTAGCGGTTTCTTTTGATCCCACCAAATACAAATCATTACCTTCGTTTGCTTCATGGATTTTTGGACTTTGGTGTTGATTTGATTAATTGATTTATTGGGCTAAAATTCATTTTACATCGCAGTGTTCAAATTTCATTTCCGACATTCATCTTCTATTGATACTGGAATGAATTTCAATCCTAAACTTTTGTAATCCAGTGCGAAAAAGACTCCGTATAATAGTGTAAGTTCTTCTTGCATTTGATCACAATGTTTGTCGTGTGATTCCCACAATTCCCGAACTTTAATCCTTTATTCAGATCAGGCTTCTCCATCCATGCCTCAAGTCACATTAAAATCTTAAAAATCTTGTTCAGAAACTTTTTGAGATAATGCGGTTGATCGTCTGCCATCTATCGATTACTGTTAGCAACCGTTTTTTTCTGTAAGGGAAGAAGATTCCTCTGCAAAATATGTGTTTTAGGGCCTTTGGAAAAATGAGTTTTTTAACAGGTGTTTACACACCAAAATTTCGATTTGCTTAGCCCGTTTAAAACTTGTTTTCCTCAGAAATGTTCCCTAGAAGAGTTGACTCTCTGCTTAAACTTGGAAATCAGTTAAAGTCTTCTAGTCTTGAAGAGTTTCCCGCTTTGTTCCCTACTAAATCACATGAAAATGTTGATATTTTTTTAATTCATTTGAATAAAAAGAATTTAAATAAAAAGAAAATAAACATTTAGCTGAACTAGTTGCTCTCTCTCTCTCTCTCTCTCACTCTCTCTCTGAGTTTCATTCTCTTTTATTTTAATATTGAAATGAAAGATTTTTCTTGTTACCAAAACTAACAAAACAACCAAAAAAATGAATGAAAATTATTTAAAAGATTTTGTTGTTGTTCTTGTAGTTGTTGTTGTACTTATAAGCAAATTTCTGTTGATGATGCTTTAGTTTTTTGTTTACTTTTTTGTTGCTGACACTGTAAGACAATGATTTATTGTTGTATCATGTTGATGGTGATAATGAGGTTGTTTAGGTTTCTATTGATATATTTTCGTTGTTGTTGTTGTTTTAGTTTTTTTTTTGGTCAAATTCATTGATTTAAATATTCATATGATTGAAACTGTTAAGAGAGAGAGAGTGAGAGAGAATTTTATTTCTCAAGGGGGAATTTTGTTTTGTCGTATAAAATTTCCTTGGCATTTAAATGAGTGTGTGGCATTAAACGTGAGCTAGTGGTGTGCATGAGTGTGTGGTGTGTGTGTATATATTTTTGTTTGTTGCTAAATGTGTGAGTGTGATATTTTTACGTTATTATTGCTTTACGTTTTTATTTCAGTTTAATTTTGTAAGTCGTGCGTTTTGGTTGTTTCTAACGGAAAGAAAGTTTTTTTCTGTTAGAAAAAAAAAAAAACAGAAATAAATTTGAAAATCGTTTACGTTTCTTTTTTTTTCAAGATTAAACCAAAAGAATAATAATAAATGAATTAAATAAATAAAAAAAACTTAATTAGTTTGTGTGAGTGTGAAGAAGAAGAAAAAAATAAAATTGTAAATTAAACAAAAAAAATTCATTGTTTGTGTTGTATAATTTCCTTAACGTGCTGCAACTTGTAGGTGATTATAGCGGTTTCATATCCGATATTTTTTGGCCGTAAGTTCAATTTTTCTGTGTCTTAAGAAAGACGTGTTTAAATATTTTCAGTTCAAACAAGTTCTAATATAAATTTTTTAAATGTTTTAAAGAAGAAAGGAAAAAATGCAATAATTAAGAAAACGTTGCCAAATGAAAATAAAGTGATATAAACAAACAAATTTTTTTATTTTTAAAATAATTTAGTGTGGGATTGTTGTTGTTGATCATAAATATTAAAATTAACAAAATTAATCATAATTTTTAAATAAAAATTTTATTTCTCCTCTCAAAAAAAAAAAAAAAAAAAAAAAAAAAAAACTAATTAAAATACAAATTAATTTGTGAAATAATTAATCATTTTGAACACACAAAACAAAAAAATTAATTAAAAATAAAAAATAAAATAAAAGGAATTCAAGAAATCTAACAGACAATTAAATTTTAACCTCCAAATTAAACAATAAAAGAAAAAAGTGATTTAAAAATTTAAAAAAAGAAAAAAAATCTTCAATAAAAGTAAAACAAAAATTCTAATCAAAATTTTATAATTAAAAAAAATAAAACCAAAACCGTAATCTTTACATTGCCCTCTTCCTCTTTTCTACATCAGCTGTTTATATTTATAATTTTTTTGTTATTGTAAACATTTTTAATTACAACAACTTTTATTTTGACTTTAAAAACCTAGAAAAAAAAGAATGTAGTGTAAAAGTAAAGGAGAAGAAGAAGATCAATCGACAATGTGGTCAAAGAACTTTTTATAGCAAAACCAAAAAAAAGAAGAAGAAAAAAACGGTCTTTAAGAACTTAAAAGTATTACAACACTTTTATACAGTTAAAAGCGTAACAAAGAGGGAGAATGCGAGAGAGAGAGAGAGAGTGTGAGAATTTTAAACATAAACATTTTGTAATTTAATGATTTTTAAATTAAATAAAATAAATTTCTAAAGAAACAAATTTCTAAAGTTAATAAAAACCTTAAGCGATTGACTATTAAATACCTCAAAGAACGAGGGTCAAGTGAGAAATTTAAAATTAGAAATATAAAAAAATTTTAGTGAATTTAATATTTCGAAAAAGTAGTGAATTAGAAATTCCCAATATGTTTACTACAAATGATATTTTAATCCCCCTGGATCCGCTCAGTTTAAAAGTGATTCATTCCAATTTTTTTATATTCATTTCGAAGTTCTTTCGTTTTCTGTCTAAGATCATCTTTGCTATAAATAAATAATATATCGGAAGCTGAGGGGAAATTTGTCGGATGGGGTTTGACAGAATGATTATTTGATTATTTTCCTACCGCCGGATATCAGATCAGCATTTTAAAAGAATTTAATTTTCTTGAATTGATGACATTTTTAGTGACCCCATTTGGTTCTCAAATCCACAATCTCTTATACTAGACATTTTCCTATAGCACATGGGACTATCGGGATATAGTCACCGATCTCCAGCAGAACTCTTTCCAAAAAAATCTTATTTTCTCAGAAATAAAATTATTTGGGAAAATCCTCTGTTCCACATAATATTATATCCGCATCACTTTCCTAATTCTGGATATGGCGATTGAACTCACCCAGAAAAAGGTTCTAGAAAAAAGTGTATTTTGTTTGAACTCCAAGATCAATTGGGAAAAACGAATGAGGAGGTTTGTAGTACACGAAGAGATTTTGATCATGATTTTCCACTTGGTATCATATTCCAGCTACTTTCCTTATTCCAGTCATGATCACGAAGGCGAAGCTTCAAAACAAAACCTTTTTTAAAGAAACATTTTAAATAGAAGTCTTCGTCTTTGTATGAGAATGTGGGAAAGATTTGAATACTTAAAAGTTATTCGGCAAAGAATTGGTAGCTTTGGGATTTTTGCAAGCTTTCCGAGTCCAATTTTAAGACTATCGCTTTACCTTCTCTTAACTTTTGCTTATTTTAAAGTATTATTAAGTAATTTTTACTTCCAGAACCGTTTCTAGGAAGTTATTTAACTAATCCGGTTTCGGATTACACATTCCGTACTTAATTCCCATTAGAGATTGTGATATATTTTCCTAAATTTTTCGAAATATGTTTTGACTTCGTTGCTTTCATTTTCCCAGATTTTTAAGTTAAAACCTTTAGTTTTCCCCAGCTCTTGTCTGTGCTGCTAATTTCCAATTATATAGACTTTCTTCTTATAGAGGTTCTGATCGACTATTTCCCTTGTTCCTTTCGAGTTCCACATAAAATTGCAAATTATTGGTTTCCATTTTTAGAGTATTTTTTTGTTTTCGAACTCGTTTCAAAGCCTTCACTTAAACGTAACTTTGGTGACTGCTATTAACCTCCTTTCGATCTACTTTCTCGATATACGATCAGGACAATTTTTTTCTTGTTCCCTTGTGGGTTCAAGTCAAAGCGTCTTTATTTCATTTTTCTAAGTTATTGGGAGTAACAGAGTTCAAGATTGCAACCCTCTTCATTCTTCAGTCTCCAAATATACAGGTTTCCAAGATCTAAGCTGTTAACTTCCATTTCGATCTACTTTGCCCATGTAGGTTCCCACTTTTTCCTCTTATCACTTGTGAGTTCGAGACTCTGACAATTCTTCGTCATTTTCTCGTCTATTTTTTAATCTTTAGGATTTATTGACCTGTTCTTGCTCAGAGAAGATCAGGACAATTTTTTTTTCTTGATCCCTTGTGGGTTCAAGTCTCATTTTATTTTCAAAGCGTTTTTATTTAAATTTTCTAAGTTATTGGGAGTAACAGAGTTCAAGATTGCAACCTTCCCCAATCTTCAGTCTCCAAATATACAGGTTTCCAAGACCGAAGCTCTTGACACAGCTGTTAACTGCCATTTCGATCTACTTTCGTCATGTAGGTTCCTACTTTTTCCTATTATCACTTGTGAGTTCGAGTTTGTCGTCTTTTTTTAATCGTTAGAATTTTATTGGTCTGTTCTTGCCCAGAGATATGGTTCCGGACAGAATACGTCTAGAGTATTGCAAGTTGCACTGTCCCAAGTTTCGCATCCATTAAAAATGTACTCATCATTGAAATTTCCATGAAAAGCTGGCAACTCTGCAGTTGTCAATGCTCTTTCTTGACACGCTCCCAAAACAGACTTCTTATATTTTGAATTATCTTGGTTCACGAATAAATATTCGGAGGTTGGAAAGTTGAAGTTTATGTCTTTGGATTTGGATTTTGTTAACATCTTTACGCCGCATTGGTTTGAAGCGAGATTTAAATGCTCATGATATTTAGTTTGTGGATCTTTTTTTCATACATATTTTTTTTTTCGCCACCTAACTAAAGTTATATCTAAGGCGAATTATATAGAGCAACATTTATGGCGATAAAATAACTTTGGAGTTAATTGGCAAAATTTTAGATTTTATTGACATCTTTACGCCACATATTTTCCTTCAACTTTCCTTTCAACTAATGTTATACCAAAGGCGAATTATATAGAGCAGCATTTATGGCGACAAAAAACGCTTTTTTCTTAACATTTTCATTTTTGAAAATTTATTTTTTAACAAGTTTAAATTCATTTAATGTAAACAAATCAAATATAAACAAAGTTATTGATTGAATTCGCTTGAAACACAAAAAAAACTTTCGCTTATTTTTCTCTAAAAAAATTTAACATAATTTAAAGTTTTACGCCCATTTTTAGCACCTAAATAAAATCATTCAAAGTCTAATTAAAATTTAGGTCAAATATTTCAATTATCTGAAAACAAATCTCAAAAGTTCTGAAAGAAAAGGTACTCAAAACAAAATAATTATTTTAAAATCAAAATCGATAAGTGAAAAATAATCATGAATCAAGTGAATTAGAAAAAAAAAAACAATAAAAATAAATAAACAAATAAGTGACATTGAAACAAAGAATTTAAATTTGATTACAAATTTGCCGACGGCCAAAGATTTTTAAATAATTTTCATAATTCATGTTTTGATTTAACACGTGAAGTTAACAAACCAAATTGTTGACATTAAAGTGAATTTCATAATTCGCCTTTAAGTTAGTTTTTCTTTTAGAGTTTCAAAAAAAAATTAAGTTTTGCCAACAAAATATTGTGAAAGTCTATTTTTTTTAATTTAAACTTTAGTTAAAATAGCAAAATATTTATTTCAGTCAAAAAAATCAGTTTAAAAATAAATTTCAAATTAAATTTAACGAATATTAAAAGAAAACTCAAACAGTTTCTTGACCTTTAAAAATTGCCGATTTTTTTTTTTTGTGATTGAAAAAAATATTTTGTAACTTAAATTAAAGTTTTTCTAAAACTTTAATGAAAAAGTGAAATTATCAAAATTCAATAAAAATTCTTGAAAAATTATTTTCAAATTTTGTTTAAACTGCGATCAAACCATTATCATTATACCCTACACCGAATTTAGAGGTTTCTGACGGCCAGAAAAATATCGCTTTCACCAATTTTAAGTAAATAGAATTATTTCCTGTGTCTATTAATCTGTCAGAATGTAGATCGCAATTTTGATAATGATAACTTGAGGGAAGTTGGCATGTTCAACTCAAGGGCGATATCTTTAGAAATTGGCGATGATGATGGTCCCTTAATTCACCTCCTCCCTATACAAATGTTTCTATTGGAATAAAGTTTAAAGGTCATGAAAGTCCCAAATATTAAGTAATTTTAAGCGAAATCTGGCAAAAATAAGTCTAAAGCGATATGCCGATGTTTTACAGTGATTGGACTATTATTTCTCATAGGTTCCCATGCAACCCCCCCTTTCAAATATCACTTTGAAGGATTTAAATCTCACATATAAGTTAAATAAATTGGCATTGTAATAAGAATTAATTGAATTTTATTAATCATAAGCCAGAGGGGTCGGTCCATAAATTCCTCTAGCTTCCTTATAATCCTCACCGAAAAAAAAAATCAACTTAAAAATTACAAATCCCACATAAATATTATTAACATTATAATATACTGCAATCTTAAGTATAAAATAGAAAATAAATGTATACGAGGGTCGTTCATTAATTTTTAATAGCAACCACTTATAGCCAACATTGACCGATTTCAATTTTTTTATTTGTTTTTAAAACGTAATTATTTAATAGTTCATTATTTTTTATAGGTTAGAGTTGGGGTCCCTTAGTGATAAAGCCCAATGATGACACTTTGTAAATCAGTCGATTAGTCATTTTACTTATAGTGTTTTTTTTAAAGAGATAATAAATGTTGAAATACATTATTGGTGAATTTAATCACACAATTTATTAACCAAATATTACACGTTTAAGGGTCTCTGGGATCAGGGTTCTAAAATTAATTTTAGCATTCATATTTCGAATCTTAAATTGTCGAAAAGAAAATAAAGTTGAGTTTTTTTTTCGTGATATTTAAAACTGCCGACGGATTTCTACAATTTCCAAAAATTTTGATCTCAAAAAAAATATATTTTATATACGTCTATGATTCCATAAGGAACAGAGGACCTAAAATATAATTTTTTGTGTGTTTTCTCCTTTTTCCTAAGCGACAGTCTTCACTGTTGTTTATAGTGTCCATTCTCTTGTGCACTTAGGGGTTCTCATCTATGGCAACACTAGTGAGGTGAATGGTTCTTACCCGAGAAGGTATTAATAAAAGGTTTGGACTTATTTCAATGCGTTAACATTTTAAATTCTCTCTTAATATGGGACAGCATTAATTTTGCTCTCAATGTAGCTTCATGTATGGTGGATCCTCTCAAACTTAGATTTCCTTTTGGTTTCTAGACTGAGGAAGTCATTTTTATATCTTAATTTCAGTTGAATTATTTGTGAGCAGAGCTAAGGACCTGATCCCATCATTTAAGCATCATAACATTCTCAGCTTGATTATTCATAAATTTACTCTTCCATCTCGATCTTTATCCATTAAATTTTAAGTTAATTGAAGGTAAATGACTTTGTTTGCCCACCGTCATTACAGCAACGGTCATAGGATACGTTTACATTGCCTTGAAGTTGGCAGAAGCTAAGGCTTCCATTTCATGCAGCATCTTGGAAACTTTTTTCACTTTTTAAAAACCCAAACGATTTTGAATTATTCCATTTATATTTTAGTTTGCTTCTGACTTTATTCATCCAAGAAACTCAACTGGATTTCGACGCATTACTACTACCATTTTCTGTTCGCCATCTTCGAAGATTTTGATCATCTTCCACTCTTCCCAAATCACAGAACTCGTGCTAATGCGCTTCATAGTCTTTGATGGAAATAAACTAAACGTGTTTCAGAAAAGTTTCAATAAATTTAGCATTCGCATCAAGAGGAATTTAAATGCTTTGATTTCGAAACAGGAAAACAGACGTTGGGACGTTACATCTTCCTAAAATCATGTTATTCTTATCTTTCGCTTCATTGCTTCAAGTCAGCACCTTAATCTGTTTAGCAACTTCGAAGGTTTTGGCGTTCTTTCATGCTTTTAAAATCATCATCATTTAATCGTTCTAATGAAGCTCCTCCTGCCAGTTCATGCACACAAAATCATGGTTTTGATGTCAAGTACCAACAAGTTTTAATTAGAGGAAGTTCTTTTCGAGTACCTTGTTCTTGAATTATCTACCTCGAACTTCTTTTGTATTTCAGAGTCTTTGAAACTCTTTAGCCTTCTTCACTTCCTTAAATTCAAATTACAAGGAACTCTGGCTGTTCGGTGCCTTCTAATGCCAAATTAAACTTCTCTGCCATTTAGAGTCTTCGATAGTCTTTGGTTTTATTTTGGCAATCACGGCAAATTATAGTTACATTCCCGGCGAAATTCTTAAAGCTTTAATGCAGTTTATTCTACGTCTTTTTGAATGAAAACGCTCTTTAACTTCAAATCAAGAAATCCGAGTATCAATTCCTAACGTATGCAATCGTGTTGAATGTCAAAGTGGGAAACATCTGATACTGATGTGGGTTAAGTGCTCTTGAATTTAAGATCATCAAGGATTCCTGGAATTTCGAGTTTCTGAACGCTTTTATGGTTCTTTCCTTATAATGATCTTGAAGAAATTGAAAAAATTGGGCTTCTAATGCTTCAGATCATCGAGCTATAGCTCCAATTCTAAACCTCTCCCTAAATCGCTCTTTCATGCGAATAATCGTGACTAACAAAAATGCCGCCTCCAAGGTGAAGACGCTCTCTTTTAGAAACTCACAATATTATTTAGCCGCCGTTTATCTTCAGAAACGCAAGAATTATGATTTAAATTATTTGCGAATTAATTCAATCCTTAAGAATTTGCCTAGAGCGCATCCCTAATGGTAAATAAAAGTCAATGACTCTCGCATTTAACCTCATCGTATTAAAACCCATTTAATTGAGAGAATTCGAATGATTTTGGTCAATTGTGAAATCACCTCAAACCCCATAATCCTTGTTAACTTAACCGTTATCAGCATAAACAATTTTGGAATCTTCACCCTAATACTTCTCCCATAGTTTTGCTCTCCTTCCATTTATTTTATCAAAAACCCAATTTTTTCCCTTTTAACAGTTATTTACCCTTAATTAATTAAAAATAACTTTATTAAATAAATATTGATGACAAAATCTAAATACGGAACGTTTGTCAACGTTATGTCGTCAACAGGTTTGATGGGCAAAGATGAAATGTTTAGATTAAAATAACAAGTGTTTAATGTTTATTTTCTAAAATAACAATAACAATAACAAGAACAACAAAAGATACTTAAAAACTTTGTAATTTTATAATAATAAAAACAAACTATTGCATTTTCCCTAAAGATCAAGATATTTTAATGTTTTTTTTTCTGTTGCAAAAATATTTAACTAGAAATTGAATTTTTGTTGAGTAAATACTTGAGTGAAAAAAGGAGGAGGAAGAAAAAAAAATCACCGCTTTTGGTGGGTTAAGTCCCCGGTGTAAACAAAACACGCAAACACACCAGCACACAAACACTTAACATTTTTTTCAAAAGAATACAATTTTAATTTAATTCCCCACTCTTAGTTGTTGATATTAGAAGAAGAAAAAAACAACAACAAAACATACCAAACTCTCTCTCTCTCTCTTTTTTAGTTGTTCATATTCTCACACACCAACTATTTGTTTTAGAGAGAAAATAACGGTTAAATTTTATGTTGAATAAAAAACAAAATGAATACAAAATAAAATTATCATTTTAATGTTAATTTGAAAGAAAAATAAGGATTCTTTTTTGAAAGAAAAAACTGTTAAAGAAAATAATTTAGAACATAATTTTCATTGTTATGAGAATGTTTAGTTTGTTTTCTTTTTCTTGTTAAAAAATATAAAATAAAATTTTTTGGCATTTAAGGAGGGAGATTGAAAAAAATTTTAAACCATATTTTTAACTTGTGACAGTAATAAATGGGAAATGTTTGCTGGAGGTGACTAAGTTTAAGTTGATTTTTAAGCGTTTGGAGTAAATTATTTGTATACGTATTTGGTCTCATTGGAAAGGTAATTACTTGAACAATAATTATATTTGAGTAGTAAGTCCTTAAAGCAAATTTTCCTTAATAAATTTTGCGAAAAATTAAAAAAAAATTTTCCGCAAACTTTTGCGAAAAATTTTTTTAGCATTTGAATAAAATGAAATTTATTCGATAAAGGCTATAACTCTGACATTTAAGTATAATATAAACCATACTCACTTTTTTATAAATACCCAAAATTCCCTATCGCGCACAAATTCGTTTAGAACCATAAAGAAAAAAAGTCGAGGGGAAAATGAAGTTTTTTAAAGAAAAGAACCCTTTTGGTCAAGAATTTCAAAAGTTTATTTTTCAAAATTTCTATTTCGAAATCTTTTTATCAGATTCCTCTAGTTATATAAACCTTCTTCAAAAATTGTTTAGAATTCTCTACAGAATCCAGAAAATTTGAATTATTCCATTTATATTTTATATTGATTCTGACTTCCAAGAAACTCATCTGGATTTCAGATTTCTCTCAACTACAACGCATTACTACTACCATTTTCAGTTCGGCATCTTCAAAGATTTTTATCATCTTCCACTTTTCCTAAATCACAGAATTCGAATCGAAAGAAGTCGCGTGAATGTCTTTTTTGAAAAATTGTCTTTGATGAAAATGAACTAAATGCGACTTAGAAAAGTTTCAAAAGATTTAGCATTCACATCATGAGGAATTTAAATGCTTTAATTTCGAAACAGGAAAACAGACGTTGGGACGTTACATCTTTCTAAAATCATGTTATGCTTATCTTTCTCTTCATTGCTTCAAGTCAGCACCTTAATCTGTTTAGCAACTTCGAAAGTTTTCGCGTTCTTTCATGCTTTTTAAATCATCATCATTCAATCGTTCTAATCAAGCTTCTCCTGCCTGTTTATGCAGTTCGAAGACTTTAGCTTTCCTGTACACAAAATCATGGTTTTGGAACCAAATCCAAAAAGGAAACCCGTTTTGTAAAGAATTTCCAAATTTTCGTTTTCAAAATTTCTATTTCGAAATCTTTTTATTAGATTCCTGTAGTTATATGAACATTCTTCAAAAATTGTTTAGAATTCTAAACAGAATCCAGAAAATAATTTAGAAATCCATTTCGATCTAAATTTAGTCCATTAAGTTTTTAAAACTAAAAAAGTCATGTTTGAGAATAAGACAAACTTTAATTTTGATTTAAATCTCTCCTAAATTATACGATATATTTCCATACATATAAACACATATTAAAATTTTCAGTACTCGAGTTGATCAAAATTGTTGGAGGGTCCGTGCTCATCTTCTGCTTTTCCTAAGGAATTAGAAAAAACCTTATGAATTTTAGGAAAAATATTTAATCGTTGCAAAATTACAGAATTATTTCCAAAATAACCGAGATGATCAACTTTTGAAATCTACTCCTCGCTACACGGACCCACTTAAAGCCTTGCGCTTTTCCAAATCAATTGGAAAATTTCAATAAAAAAACATTCAGTAAATTCGGAACTGCAGAATTATGAAAAAAAAAATCATAAAAAAATTTTTAAAGATTTTTTTTAAATTGTCAATATCCGAGATGACTTACTTCGGAGGTCTACCTCATGTATGCGCTTATGTAAATTTGAGATTTATAGAACAAACATTTTGGCGATTTTGTGAAAACATTCAATACCCGAGATAACAATTCTTGGAAGTTTATATCACGTTCTCTGGACTCACTAACATCTGTAGAACACTTCAGGAATGTGCTAACGAAATTTCGATAAAAATTATTTAGTAACTCCAAAGTCACCGAATTATTTACAAAAATAAAGAGTTTTGAGATCACTAAGCGTTAGAAAATTGCTTGTTATGGGTCTCTCTCAGTTTTGCCTCAATTTAATTATCATCTTCGTCCAGAAATGTTTCCACTTTTTTGCTTTCAAATGCTTTCAGCCAACACGTTATCTCATTTTCCTTTTATGTTCACATTCATGAATCCTTTATAAAATTTGTGGCGATTACTACCTTCCATGGATTCACTTAGAACTTGTAAATTGAAAGGCACTTTGGGAGCGTAGTTACAAAAGTGTTTACAAAAAAAGTAAAATTTTAGGACCTCTGCTCTTAGGGAAATGGTTTGTTGTGGAACTCTTATCGAGTAATATTTTCAATTCTTTATCTTCAAACGCTTCCAGCTGACCCGTTTGATTCTATGCCGAAATCGCTACATTGTTCACATTGTTTATAAGTTTTTTTTATAACAAAATTCTAAATTCCCATTTAAATCATTTTTAAAATTTTAGAATTTCGTTTATATCAATATTTTTCCTTTCTCCCTCCTCTTATTTAATTTAATTTAATGAATCCCTGAAAAAAACTTTCAAATTGAAATTTTCCCTCTCTCTGTCAAGTCTCCCTCAAACGCTCTTCAAAAGAAAACCAAGACAACAACAATAACAAAAAACTTTAACATAATTTTCTTTACATATTTAACATTTTATTTACGTTTTTTTATTTGGACCAAAAAAGAAATGAGACCAAGAAACGTGAAAAAATCTTTAAAACAAAAGAATGATGATGATGATGAAAAAAAACGATATCAAATTTTTGCTTTTGCACTAAATTATGCAAACATTCATTATTCATTTTCTGACGAGAAAAACGCTAAAAACAAAAAAAATAAAACGAAAATAAATGAAACAAATTTCAAGTTTATAAGAGCAAAACAGCAACAACAACAACAACAACAACAGCACATAATAAAGAACCTGCAAAATACTAACCAAAAAACAACAACAACAATGTTGAATTTAAGAAAAAATAACAATTCATGTGATGTCATCCATAACAAAATGATGACTTTTAATGTTGGAGGTGGTGGTGGTGGAGGTGGTGAAAATAATGAAGAAGAACAAAAAAACAATAAGATGACTTTCTTGGGAAATTGTTGTTTTTTTATTCCTTAATTTTTTTCTTCTGTTACTGTGTAACAACAATAAAACTGAAAACGGGAGGAAAACACAACAAGGAATCAGATAAATTTTTAAAAATAAAATCAACAATTTTTTTTTTGACATGAAACTCCTTCAGTTAAGTCAGTCACTCAGTCAGTTAAGTTAGTGTTTTAGCGATAGTTTGAAGACTCGTAAACATAAACAAAAAAAATAATAAAGATTGAAATCTAAAATGTTGAACATTAAGAATGTAAATGTTAAGCAAAAGTGATGTCAACTTTGTATGAAGAAATAAAACGTTGTAATAAAAACTATTAAAAGAAGGAAGTAATTAGAAAGGAAAGTAAATTAAAATAATTAAAAATAAGAGAAGTGGGAGGGAAATAATCTTAAATTATATAAAATTTAATAAATTTGGAAATGTTTAGTCTTTAGTTGTTTATTTAATGGATTTTGTATTAAAGATCTTAGAAAAGTATATATTTTTACCTCCCATCACTTAGCTTTGACCTTCAATGGTTCTTTTTTGTTAATTTTTCTATTAGATATTTCGATACACCTTTTTCGTGCTGTTTAATTCTGCCATCACAAGATTTTTTGTGATCCGATGGGAGTTTTTGTTGTTGTGATTCTTATTCTAGTTTGACTTCAAGACATCCAATCTATAGAGTCGAATGTTGTGGCGTTTTCAAACTTATTGGCGACCCTATCGTACTTCATCTTTCTTCAGGTTGGTGAGAAAACGGACAGACGATCACAATTTATTCACTCTGGGAATTCCAGTATTCAAGCTGCAGTTGTCCGCTTATCTTCATTTACCGATCGGCTGATATCAAAGTTCAGAGCAGCGATTCTAGGTTCGCTGGGCTGGAAAAGGCAAAGACGTACTTTGAGCTGTTGAAATCATGTCAAAAGATCACAAGGAACTTTATGTTAAAATAATGTGAGTTTTGACTCGACTGCTTACAGATTCGACATTGGCCTTTCTGATTATATTTTTATTTTTTACACCAAAGCAGAGTCTCAGAAATTGGCTTCTCTAAACCTCAAATCGTACGTTTAAGTTTTGTATTTAATGGGTTCGAAGGTGGATTCATTTGAAGAGATCAATCAAAGAAAACCCATAAAAATCGAGGCTATAGTTTTCTATCATGATTATGCTCTACAACATATTGCAAGAATGATCAAAAACTATTTAAAAACTATGAAGGATTGGAAGCTTTAACTCACCAGATTTATTGATATTGAACTTTCTCCTTTTTTTTCGACTCAAAATCCATATTCTACTAGAAACAAGGGAATATAGAATGGCCAACGAAGTGGTGCAACATCTTGAGAAATGTCTCAACATTAAATGGGACTTGTGAAGGTTATTTCATCCATTTTATTTTCAAACCTTAAATTCTCTTTTTGTATTTCAAAACTTGTCTATTATAACTTTCAACTGTCATTTTCAAGTGTAAACAATTTTGCTTTTTGACATTTCTTAAAAGACTTCAACACAAATCAACCAAAAAATTGTTGTATGTAAACTCTTGAAAATGTCAAATCGAAATGTTTAACATAAATATTTACTTTTTTTTATATTCAATAATATTTATTTTTTTATCATAAAATTCTCAAAATTTAATTAAAAATATTTATATTTCTAGAAAAAAATTTCAAAACCATTATTAACGAACTTCAAAACCACTTGAATTTATTTAATTCAGAAAAAAAAATAATAAACATTTTTTTAACAAAGTCATTTTCTCAATAAATTGTTTAAACGAAAATCATTTTTATTTATTTTAAAGTTTAAATAAATTTAAGTTCAAAAAATTAATTAATTTTTTCTATGACTAAAAATAAAAGATTTAAAAAAAATTATTATTTATGAAAAATTCTGAAAATTCAAATTAAAACAATATTCCCACCAATCTCATCTTCTTTATTCTCATCTTTTCACCATTTAGAAAAAAATAAACTTTCTCAATTCCAACTCTTCCACTCAAGCGTAATAAATTTTCCCGGAACATAAAACCAACATCCCTTCAATAAAACTACAATCCAAAACGAATTGAATTCAAATAAAATCAAATAAAATAAAAATAAATCAGCACTAATTTATCAAACAACAAACTTTTTAAGCAGCCCTTAGGGGGATTAAAACCAACGGCGGCGACAATCAACCATCAGCCTTAACTTAACATTGTAAATAACTGTTGATTTGGAACAGAAATACAACCCTATGGCGCGAGTTTTTTTTTGTTATTATAGTTGTTTTTTGTATTTTCTGCAATCGTTCAAGTACCCGGCTTTTTATTATAGGTTTAAGGTCAATAGACGTCGTCAACGTCACTACAAGCACTTAAGAAACAGCTGATTAACTTTTTAAGTACCAACTTTTCCAAATAATAAAATAAAATAAAAATTATAAAACTGCCATTTTTTAATTCAGAAATTATGTTTTTTTTTTATTTAATATTAATAATTTTACCTTTCTAAAAATTATTATAAAAAAAATACAATAAAAATGAAACAGCTGTTTTCAAGTTCATAAAATTCATAATTTTTTTTAACTACTTGAGTTATTTATGGGTCAATAAGATTTCTTTTATAGAATCGAGAAAATTGTGTCAGTATTATTTGCTCTATGTGGGAGGTATTTGTTCTTTTTCTTTTTAATTATTAAAAATAATTTGTGGGAATTAAGTTAAAGTCCCAAAACGAAATGAAATAAATTTTGTTTTAAAAGAAAATTTATTATGAAAAAGAAAATTTTTTTTAAAATAAAAATACACACATTAAAAGAAATAAAATTAATTAATAAACAATAAAATAAACAAATAAAAATATTTTGTATACAAATTCATAGAAACCAAATACCTCAATAATATATTAAAAATAGTCAAATTCTTATTAGAGGAAGTCAAGTTTAGGTTAGATTTTTAGCCAAGTTAAAAAGCTTTTTATACAATAATTTGATATCTATGAAAACGTTAGAACCTAAAGATTTATAATTTGTAAAGAAAATATTCGAAAAATATCCTTTGTTATTAAACATTCCCAAATTAAATTCAAATTTGAAATTAATATTTAAGCCAAATTAAGATGAGATTTGAGTACAAGTTATTAACTTCTTATATAAGTATTTGATATCTATGAAAACATCAGAACATGAATAATCACAATATGCAAAGAAAGAATCCTAGCAATATTATTTGATCTCAAAAATTTGGGAAGAAATTAAAATTCTCATTTTTTTTTTAAATGAACTTAAAATTAAACTATAATAAAATTAAATATAATTAATTTTATTAATTGAAATTTCCATTTAATGTGTATTAATAACTCCACAAATCAGTGAATTTTCAAAATTCCCACTTTTCCCTAAGGAAATACCCAATATTACCAGCCGTATAAAATTGATTTAGAAATTTTCCTTTTTTTTTTTTTGAAAAATGAACATTAATTTAAAACTTTAACAAAATTCAAAACAAATAGCGAAATTTATGTAAAATTTCTGTATAATGTACATGAATCTCTCCACAAATCAGGGAACTAAACAAATTCCCATTTTTTTAGAAATACCCAAAATTCCCAGTCGTATTAAAGATATCTAAATAATAGATTTATTCTATAAAATGATCATTATAAAGTAAGATCGGCAGAAACCAACTTCATGGGTGTTTCCCTCACATTTATGCGATTTTTGAATTTAAAAAAATATTTACCATTATTTATTATTTTTTTCTTTCAAAATATGCCAAAATTTGGAAAGGACTTGCGACAGAATTTAATAAATTTAAGCGAAATCACTTAACTTATAGTTTTATTTAATTGAAATTTTTATTACAAATTATATTCACGTTTTCATAGTGCGTTCTGTAGCTTTGCTAGAATAGGTTGCCCATCTCCGTTTAAATTCTATCACACTTTTGGATACTTTACCAAGAGCCCAACCCATGCCTTAGCTCCAGGCAGTTTAAAGGATTCTTTCGGACACATTAAGAATAAGTTTTAATGAAAAACGTGTGTTAAGATTTTTTTGATTTCACTTCCTAACATCTGTGAAAAATAACTTGAATTTACATTCTTGCGATCTCACTCCTGATTTTGTAATATTTTATAAATTCTTTCATGCCACATTAAACAATAATTTTTTCTAAATTCCAAAATTGTTCCATTATTAATGCTCCTTTTTATTTACCCATATTTTTGACGCCTTAATTTTTGTGGTGGCTCCTAAATGTTTTATTAAAATTCCATTACAAGTGAATTATTAACTCAAATTTATTTATTTTTCACCTTAAGTGACAAATATTTATGAAAATGAAATCAACAATGTGAAAATAACCATAAACCTTTTAAAAACTAAACCAAGTGTAATTAAATATTTCCATAAATAAACAAATTTATTAAAAAATATTGATTAAATAAAAATTTAAAAAATTTTAAACAAATAAATTAACGAACAATTAGTTAAACAGTCATTTAAAATGATAAAAAAACAAAGAAAATCTTAAATAAACGTTTTTAAGTTTAATAAATATTTGGCAACACTAATCAATTTGAAATGTTTACTTTAACAATGTCAATGCTTGTTGTTTTTGCTGTAATACTATGTAGTTGTTGTTGTTACTGTTTTTTTATTTGCATTTAAACTCACAATAAAAACTGTTGTTTTAATTTTAACGCAAAAGAAAAAAAACAAAAAAATAAAACTCCTTTTTTTTTTGTCTCTCATTACAGATTCTCTTTAATAACTCTTTGAAGTTAAGATTTGATTGCTGTTGTTATTGCTGTTTTGGTTAATATTATTGTGTTGCAGAGAAAAAGAAGAAGACGAAGCAGCATCATCATCATCAGAGACATAAGAATGCCAAAATAAACAAAACAAAACAAAACGACATCATTGTTTTGTTATCATTATTGTTCTTGTTGTTGTATTTAATGATACAAATGCAACTATACTAAAAATAACAGAAACAAAACAACTACAACTACAACTAACGTAGACAAAAGTTTTGATTGTGTTTACAGAAAAGAAATGCATACACATTTAAAGCGTTGGCGACAAAACTACCATGACGGATTCAAAAATTAAATAAAGCAACAACAAAAATTCAAGGAGCATTTAAAGATACAAATAAAAAAAATAAAAGAAAACAACAAAGTAGAATAAAAATTTTAATGTTAAAAATAAAAGCAAAAAGGAAATATTGAAATAAATGCACGTTTTTATTACAGAATGTTATGAAAAAAAATCTTCAACCATCAACCACATCAAAGTTAAACAAGAGAAAAAAAATCATGAAAAAAATCTTAAAAAGAGTTTATAAATAAAAGAAAACGAACAAAAAAAGGAAGCTACAAATAATACAAAAAACAAGTGTTAAAAATAAAAAAAGAACTTCAAATCTGAAAATAAAAAAGGGAAAATTGAAAAAATGTTAAATTTTATTTAGAAATCCTAACAAAACTACAATTTATTCCTCTCACCTGCCTTAAAGCCTTTTTAAACGGACTTGAATTCGTTTTATCATTTAAGTAAAAATATAAAAAATAAAAAAATAACAGACAATATGGCAGCCTCTAAGGCGGCACCTTCAACTACACCTTCCCTAGTCAATGTTACTTCATCCACTACCACCAACCTTAACAACAACGACAGTCTAGTCTTCACAAAACCAGATATTTGCCATAATTTCCATGAATTATGTCGTAGTTGTGGCAAAACAAATGACCAACTTTATGATCTCTTTCAAAGTCCAAACACTTCTTCCTCATCGTCATCATCGTCTTCACCACTGAATACGTCATCAACTACCTGTTATACTCACTTAAATAATTCCTGCAGCAAATCCTCTTCCTCAACAACTTTAATCACAACAGTTTCAGCGACGGCAAATAAAACTTTAACAACTGCTGCCGTCGGCAATTTTGCCAGAACAGCCAACACTTTAACATTGGATACAGTGGCGGCCACAGCAAAAGCCAGTGCCAAAGGGCAAAGTAATATGGATAATATTTTACAAGAAATGCAAATATGGCAGTTAATGGTAAGTGAAAATAACAAAAAAATAAGAGAGATTTGTTCTTAAAAAGAACTTAACGAAAGTTTAGTTTTTACATCAAAAACACATTGAAGAAATTTGTTTCAACACTAAATAAAAATTATTTTATTAAAAAAAACTTAACGAATGTTTAGTTTTTAGAGAAAAGTTGTTTTTGTAAACAAATTAAATAATAGTCGTCATATTATCTATAACCTTAAAAAAAACTTAACGAATATTTTATTATTTAACTGAACACAATTCAAAATAAAAAAATATGTAAAATCTATAAATAATTTATTATTTTTAGATGAAATGTTAATATTTTTTTAGCCTCCAAAAACTTAACGAAATAAATTCTGCAAATATTTCTCGTTAACGTTAATTAAAACCTTAACACTAAAAAACTTAACGAAAGTTTATTTTATTTATTTTTTAAAATTGTATAATTAAAAACCCATAAAACTTTACAAAATTTGTAAATTTTTGTAATTTTAAAAACTTGACGAAACATACTTTTCTTTATTAAAAGAATTTTATTAGGTTTTTATTGCTCAATAAATCCACATAGAAATTATGTAAAATTTTTCCAATTTTGAAAATTTCGAAAACTTAACGAAAAATTATTTTCAAAATAAGAATATTTTTAGAGAAAATTTTTCTAAATACGCCAATCTAAATAAATCTTTAAACGTATTGCAAAGAGTTTTTCATATTTAAACGAATTCCATAAAAAATTTTAATTTTTGAAAATTTTAAAAACTTAACGAAATTTTATTTTCTAAAATAAAAATATTTTGAAAACTTAACGAAATTTTATTTTCTAAAATAAAAATATTTTGAAAAATATTTTTCTTGAAACATGTTATCTGATCAATGTTTATTCTAAACATAGAAAAATTTTCAAATTCTGCTCATTTAAAAAACTTAACGAAATTTTATTTTCTACAAAGATGATATTTTTAAGGAAATGTTGTAATAAATGTAAAGATCATTAAATATGTATGCGATTCAATTTTGGTAATTTAATAAACTTAACGAAACTTTATTTAACTAAAATTTTTAAAGAGATTTTCATACAATTTTAAAGTTAAAAAAGAAATCTCATCAAAAATATATAACATTTTTATATTTTGGCTTTAGAAAACAATATAAGGAAACTTTAATTTCTAAAATAAAAATATTTTCGAAGAAATTTTTTCACAAATATATATTACAATAATTTTTTAAAATTATGTTTGTAAAAATTTCCTAGTTATGGTTTATTTAAAAAAACTTAACGAAACTCTATTACCTTTAAAATGTACATATTTTCAAATAATATTTGTTAAAACTTTAGCTTTACAAATGTTTAAAGGAAATTTATAGAAAATTTTAAATTCTTTTAATTTTTTAAAACTTAACGAAAGTTAATTTTTGTTATAAATGTCATTTAGAAGCAAAATTTTACATAACCTTAAATAAGATTTTTGAAACATTTATAATTAAAACCTTTTTTCAGTTTTTTTTTAAACTTAACGAAATTTTATTTTTAGGTCAAAGTTTCTATTATTTGCTTGGGACTTTTGTTATGAACAAAATTTCAATTTATTTGTTTTACTTTCAATTTTTGTTAATTTCTTTTTATTTTTTTTTCATTTTAATTTTTTTTCTTGTCATAACAAAAAATAATTATGTGTCAATTCAAAAAGAGAAAAAAATTGTTTCAAAATACTGAAAAGTAACAATCGTACAAATTCTTTTCAAGACAATTGTCAATATTAGCAATAATGATAACAACAATAACAATAATTTGAAATCAATCTGAGTAAAATTCCCCAAACGCCACAAAAACCTGTCATAACTTAAAATAAAATAGCGAAACATGTGTCACAAAGAAACATCCATTAAAAATGTCAAAATTTATAACAACAACAACAACAAAAATATTCCAGATTAATGGTGAGGGGGGAGGGGGGTTGAGAGTAGAGAAAATCAGATTTTATTATAAATAAATAAATTCTTTTATTATTAATTTTTACCTGGAAACACTTGATTTCTCTTTTTTCGGAATGTAACTAACGGTTACTTGTTTAAAACAATAAAACTCTCTTAAGGGGTAGTTTGTTTCACTCCCTCTCTCTCTCTCTCTGTCTCATTTGCTTTTAAAACAGAGACAATTATTACTGTTATGATGAATTATTGTTTTTGTGAATTTTTTTCCTGTTATTTTGTTGTTGTTTCGATTGTTGTTATTAAATCCATAACAATAGATCTCAGGTATTTAATATTAATCACTTGTAAATATTTGTTCCTTTTTTTGTTGAGTTTGGGTGTTTAGGGCGTGCCGAATTATAGCTGATTTTAATTTAATCTTATTCAAGTTGCTGTTGGTAACTTTGTTAAATTTTATTACGATTATAAACACACACACGTGATGAGGCTCATCATCATAATGATAACGATTATCGAGGGCTGGTAATTTGTCTTGTCTTGTCTGTTTGGTAATTTGTGTGTGTGTGTTAAAAACAAATAAACATTGAATAAATTATTTGCAGTTTAAAATTCCAAAAAGGAAAAATAAATTCCCCCTCTTAAAAATGCTCAATTACATTTTTTCATTATTTAAGGATTTAATTTGTATCAATCTCTTTTACTCTCACTGACTCACACACAAACTCTAAAGAGCTGAACTTTGTTTACAGTGAAAATTTCAGGTGTGTGTTTAATTCTCTTGGACGAGGGGTAAATGATTTTAGGAGTACTGTTAGCATAAAATAATAAACAGGAAATGATTAGTTAAGGATTCAATTCAAAAAAGGGATTAAAATGTTGCATAATCGAGTGTTATTGAAACTGGAATTGTTTTTTTTATATATTAAAATTTAAACTCATACAATGAACTCCTTAAAAACATTTTTGTTAAATACTGAGAGTTAGAGAACTTAATTTTGTTGTTAAGTCCTTAACTGGAACTAATTGTTAGTTGAAAGTCCTTTAAAGCATGAATTTAATAATTTGGATTTCTGTTTTCTTAGCTCAGGTTGTAAACAAGAATTTTTCAATATTTTGAATTTAATTGTAGAGAGAATTTTAAACGCCTTTGAAAATTTATTGCAGAGCTCCGAAGTGCTTATTATGGAAATAATTAGATAACATTCAAACTACTGAATATTTTTTTAAAGAAATTACACTGCAACATTCTTGAGATGTTTTCCCATTAACTGGGAAAGACATTATGTATTAGTTGGTTCTAAGGACTTGAGGATATACCTTCAAAGTGTATGCCTCAAGTATTAATTTTTTAATTTATTACACTGTACCGTGAACCCTAAAGACTTTTAGAAATAACTTTGGAACTATTGAATATTTTTTAATGATTTTTTTGCAGGACATTCCAGAAGTATTTTTCAATTTAGTTTAAAAAGCACAATACCTTAGTGGGTCCGAGGGATGAGGTATAAACCTCCAAAGGTTACTAACATCATTGAGATGTTTCTAAATTGATTTAGATGAAATAATAGATATTTGTGGGCCAAGGACATAAATCTCCAAAATTGATCACCTCAAGCAATATTGAAAAATAAGTTAACATATTTATTTGTGGAACCAATAAAAAGTTATATTATTTTGAAATAGAAATTTTGGATAAAAATTTGATTTCTTTTTGTGAGTTTGTCCAAAATCCACTTTTTTTCTCTGGACTATAATTTTTTTCTTACAATTCAGAAGGAATTCTTAACTTATGTACATGTACAATAAATCCAAGCAAATTAAGGAAACCATTTTCCCCGCAAGCCCTATCGAAATTTTAGTTCTTTAACATGTTTTTCCTTAAAGTTTTTTCCAAAAAAGATCTCAATTTCTTTGGAAATTTTTAATAAAAACTTTTTAGCGGATTCACATAGGGATCCCATGACACATAACTCTTAGAATTTTACCATAAAAATGATAATTACTCAATCTGGCGATATTTTGGCGATTTTCTTTAATTCAAAATACCAGAGTTTGGCCAACTTTGAAGGGTCCCGGGTTATAACCCTAATCAACTTTGGATATGTAAAACTCCCAACCAACTTGATAACACCTCAGCTCTAGCCATATGAAATTTTATTAAAATATCTCCAACGGTTTAAATCTTATAGAATTATTTCGCAAAAAATCGCTTTGGACAAACTGATATTTGTAGAGAAATTTTGGTCGTTTTTTAACCAAAAAGGACTATGAATCCTTCAAATGCAAAGAAAACGTTCCCGCTCTATATCAGGAGAGAGGTCCATACATTTTACGGAAATGCAGCCTTGAGAGAATATATCGCTTTAAATACGATGTGTGTCTCTAAACTGTTTACCATTTTGTACCTAAAAAGCCGTAATCTTGCCTGGACTAAAATTAAGTTTCTGTGAAAAAATCAGTGTTAAGTCTTCTGTCTAGAGTTTAGTTTCATGTCTTGACAAAAGTTTATACTCTTGTCTAGACTGGTATACAATCTCTTAAATAGAGACTCGTGTCTCGTCTAGACAAGAGCCTAAACTCTTGTCTAAAATAATGTTTGCTCTGGTGTTTAAAGTGGAAACCAGATAAAAACAAAAATTTTAAATGGAAAAATCTCAATAAACGACTTTCATTTTTCAATTTTCTAAAAATTCATTAAAATCCCAAATTTGTTGTTCTGTTTAGTCTTCAAAAAGCTTAATTAAAGGTTTTTTTTTCATATTTGTTGTTGTTTGGTCTGAAAGACCAAATTTAAATCAAATTAATTTTTCAAACTCCCTTTGACCGTAAAATTTCCATTCAGATTTATTTGTGAATAGAAAAATATAATGATTTGTTTATTTAATCACTCATTCACACGCGTCTTACATTGTTTTGAGGCAAACAACGTATCAGACATTCGTGTGTGAACACGTTCTAAATGTCAAACTTATTTTGACATGTTAATAAAATATGAAAATTTCCATATTTTCACAATTTTAAAATTTCTATTAAAGAATCAAACAATTATATATAATTCCCACATCGATTATAAAGGACTTAGAGGTTTCTTATTGTTGTTGTTGTTTAAGGATTTAAAATTTTTCAATTGAAAACTTACAAACACACATACACACACACGCTTTCAGTTGACATTAATACTGTAGAGAAAGGGGAGTTAAAAACATAAATGTTTAACAGCATCACCTCACCACCTTCAAACAGTTCACCCCTTCATCTTTTGTTATTGTTCATCATGTCCTGTAGTTCCTATACCCATCAAATAACAAAAACAATCCTAGATTTTATGTCATAACTACTGATGCATTTGATTTGTTGTGCCAGTTGAACAAAAAAAGGATTTATTCAATTCAATTTTCCTTCCAAAACAATGGAAAACGCAACAACAATAGAGTTTTTAAAAGGAACAAAACTTAATTTAAAAAGCATTTACACAATTATTTTCCTATTTTGTTTATATTTATTGACCAATATTTTCTTTTATATTAAATAAACAAGAAAACCTTCTAATAAATTCATACAGAGAAAAATACAAGTAAAAAACTTTAAAGTCGTTAAAATCCGACTATTTAATACCCTACACCAGATTGTTGATTATATATGATGTGTACCAAAATTTTTCTAATTTATACTTATGTGTATATATATTTATGTAGGATTTATGTATTCAGACGAAGTGATTCTGAGTCACAAGCAAAATCACTACCACCTACATTGATGTAGGGTATGAAAAGCTGCTAAAAAGTTATAGAAAGAAAACTTTTTTCCATTTATTTACAATTTAATATTTACGTTAACATTTTTTTGTTTATGTTTTGTTAAGAAACAAAATAAAATAACAACAACAACAGCAGAGAAAAAAATGTAAACAAAAGTATTTAAACGAAAGCAAATGAAAACAGCTATAGCAACAACAACAACAATAATAAAAATAAGTACTCACATGTTAATGTCAAGAAAAACTTATAAAGTAAACATTGAAAGAGACCTTCACACCCATTTATCCCATATTAAATGATATACACACTCACACACACACACACACCTATTTACAAAAAAAAGTGTTAAACATGTCAACAACACTTAAAAGGAATAATAATAACAACAACAACAACTGCAAAAAAATATATATTATAAACTCTTTTTATGTTGAATTAATATAAACAGTGGAGTAGACGTTTTATTATTTACTCCTCCTCTCCTTACACTTATGTTATTAAAATAAGTGAGTGACCATTTTAGGCATAATACATGCACACACCACACATCCTGACAATCATGTGTTAATTTTACAGTAGCCGTTATGTTTATGTTTTTTCTTTTTTGCTCTCGTGTTGTTATTATTGTTTTTTTTATTATAACATTTTGTTATTCGATTTGGGTTGGGTTGAGTTGGGTGTTTTGAAATAATTAATTTTAGGTTTAAATTGTTTAACATTTTTATTATGTTTTGCTTTTTGAAGGGTTCTCTCTTAAAGTGAAATTGATAAGAATAATAATGATATAATTAAGTTTCTTTTTATATGTTTAATGTTATTTTAGTATTTTTGTAAAAAGCAACAAAAAATAAGGGCAGGAAAATGCGTGATATTTTGATATTAGTAATTTTAATAATTGAATTAAATTCTTGGATTCTTGGCAGTGAAAAGACTTTAAGTTAGAATTTCACAAGTGTATTTGTATGTAGGTACTATTGGAATTCAATTTGAAAATATCTCAGCTGTTATCAGGTGAAATTTATCTCGGTATGAGACAATGTTTTCAAAATTAAAGAATTATTTCTTATAGAAATAGTTTTGGAACCTTTGAGCGAAATAATGTTAAAGTTAAAGTTCTTCCATGTGAGAATTTTCTTTAATTCAAAATACCAGAGTTTGGCCAACTTTGAAGGGTCCGGGATTATAACTCTAAGCAGCTTGGGATATGTAATACTTCCAACCAACTTGATAACACCTCAGCTCTAGCCATATGAAATTTTATTAAAATATCTCCAACGGTTTAAATCTTATAGAATTATTTCGCAAAAAATCGCTTTGAACAAACTGATACTTGAAGAAAAACTTTGGTCGTTTTTTTACCAAAAAGGACTATGAATCCTTTTAATGCAAAGAAAACATTATCGCTCTATAGCAGGGAGAGGTCCATACATTTTACGGAAATGCAGCCTTGAGAGAATATATCGCTTTAAATACGATGTGTGTCTCTAAACTGTTTACCATTTGGTTCCTAAAAAGCCGTAATCTTGCCTGGACTAGAATTGAGTTTCTTTGAAAAAATCAGTGTCAAGTCTTCTGTCTAGAGTTTAGTTTCATGTCTTGACAAAAGTTTATACTCTTGTCTAGACTGGTATACAATCTCTTAAATAGAGACTCGTGTCTTGTCTAGACAAGAGCCTAAACTCCTCCAAATCATTTGGAAAATACCTCACAGATTTTATTAATATATCTCGGTATGAGACAATGTTTTCAAAATTAAAGAATTATTTCTTATAGAAATAGTTTTGGAACCTTTGAGCGAAATAATGTTAAAGTTAAAGTTCTTCCATGTGAGAAAATTTTGCTAAATAGGATAAATGCGGGATCTTTTCTTCCAAATAATTTTCTCACAATTGTTACAGTTAAATGATTCTTATATTAAGTTTTTTTTTCAATGATTTTTATTAATTCCCTACATTCCCATACATTTTCCACAGGACTTAACAATTAATAATTTTCATAAATTTCTCTTTTTTTCTCTCTCAGAGATTTTATCTTAAACTCTTGTTTGCCAGAAGAGGAATGCATTTTTCCCAGGCCTACTTTACTAAAAAGAACAACAGTAAAATCTTATTAAATGGTCTTTCTTTCGTAAATGTCCCGCCAGGATAACTTAAAAAAGAAATCAATCTTGAAAAAAAACTGAAGTTCTAAAAAAAAAAATTGCTCCACAGGAGGTGTTATAATAAACTAGACATTATAACCAAATTTAAAGAAAACCAACCCATAATCATGTGATTGCTCTCTTGAATAATTTCTTTACAAAATCGAGAAGTTGAGAAATAAGAAAAAGGAATTGTCGCAATTTCATTGCACACCAGTGATTTTTTTTCCTAAAAGAAATTTTATAATTTAAATAAGGGTTTCAATGTTATTATTTTTTTGGGAAATGATTTAAGATTTTGCAATTAAAAAAATATTGATTTTTTTTTTCAAAAAAAATCAATGATTTTGTTTTAAGGTTGTTAAAACAGTGGCTTGACAAATTGTTTTGTTTTAGACTTTTACTATGGGGATATAATTTCAATTCTTTTTTTTTCTATATTGACAAACCATCATGTGGCCCTTAATAATGATGGTGGTGATGTGCATATTTTATTTTCTTAAAAGAATTCTAAATTTTTATATTTCCTTCTGTTATTTACATTTTTTTCTGTTGTATATTGTTATGAAAACCCAGTTAATGACATTTGATTTTTAATTCACATCAAAAACATCACAAAAAAAAGGAAAAAAAAAACTTATGACATTTCATTTTCATTCACTCTCGTTCTCACTCTCTCTCTCTCTCTAACATTCATAAATTATGTTCCCCTTGTTTCATAACACCAAGAAAAAAAATCATTATTATTCCCGTTACATTTTTCTCTCACTACTTGTATTCTTTTTTTGTGGGGGGAGAGGGGAGAGAGAGAGAAAAAAATGAATTAATGAGTTTCTTTACTACAAAATCTGTTTGTCAAACAATAAGGTAAAAAAAAAAAATAAATAAATATTTCTTCCTGTATTAACATGGTTGCTAAAACCAGTAGCAGTTAGTATTAGTATGAGGATTTTATATTTATGTATATGAGAGTGTGTGTGTGCGTGTGTTTTTAAGTGTTTGTAAATAACAAAACTTGAACGTGTGTCATGTAAAATATAAAATAAAAATCAAAATACAATAAAACTGAAATAAATGCATATTAAGTAGGAAAAAAAAAAGTACGCGTGTCTATTGTATTTTTTAAGTGTTTGAACAAAAATACATACATACATACATACATACATACATACATACATACATACATACATACATACATACATACATACATAAATACATACATACATACATACATACATACATACATACATACATACATACATACATACATACATACATACATACATACATACATACATATGAATGTGTATATAATACTATATATATGTTTGTTTGTTTGTTTGAAAGTATTACCTTTTATGATTTAAAAGCGATTAACAAGCAAATAATATTTTCGCAAAGTCCAGGTTAAGAATTGAAATTATTTTGTTTGTATTCTTTGTTTCTATTCCAATATAGGAGGATTGTATTAAAAGATGTTTATAATAAATGAACTGTGTGACATTCACTCTCTAATCCCACTATTCCACTTTTACTGATACATGATTTACCGACCCATTTCAGTTAAAGGTTTTAGCGATTTTTTGCCGCTTTTTTGAACTGTGTACTAATTAATCTTTTACTTTTAAAGCTTGTTTACATTATATATTACACATTTTGACAGTTCTTATAGAGGATTTGTCTTGTTTAAAGTTTAATTTCTTATGGCTACAAAAAGAAAAAAAACTTCTTCAATTAACCTCGTTTATTTTCAAAAATGTTTTTTCTTTAAACTTTTATTTATATTCCGATTGTGGTTTTTATTTCTCTAAAACTTCTTATTTTTCTGGTGGTGGATTTTTATTTACTTTTTTCCTCTTCTGTTATTTATGTTTATTTGCCCGCCTTAAAATTTGTTCTGCTTATGACCACCAATTCGCCCCAAAAAAAAAAAAAAAAAAACTATACGTGCAAAATTTACCTCAATTTTTAATAAAATATAAAATTAATGCTGAAAATTCATTTTGTTATATATTTAATAAATGATATATTAAATAACAACAACAAAATTGTGAAACTAATCAAACATCTTGAAAGTTCAGGAAATGAACACTTAAATTTATGAAGCAGACAAATTTATTTACACATTTACACACATACATATTTAACACATTTGTTACACTTCAAATGCAGACGCTCAAATGTTGACTATTGTTTTATTACAATTTTTTCTTTTTCGTTCTTTTCTTTTTTTTTCATTTCTTCCTGTCAAACCAACTCACCCCCCCCCCCCCTTTATCCCCCCACATTAAATAAAGTCCTTTATTAAGGAAAAAAATTGGTTGTGATAATAAAGAAGGAAAAAAAGTAAATAAGTTTCATAAAACTTTATGCTAAAAGTTTGATTAGTAGTTTTTGGATTTATTTCAAAGGAATTTAATTACTAATAAAAGAGAGGGATTCTTTTCGGGAGGAAAATATGAAGTAATTAGTTTTTGTGGGCTTTAATAATGGGAAATAACGGGAGTTATGAAATGATTATAAAAAATATGAAAATAAGAAAAAAAACTTTATTTTGTTTATGATTAAAAGTAAATGCAACCTTGTGTTAAAGTACAGTTTTATGCAACTACGGGAATAATAGAGTTGAACTTCTTTTGTTTACATTTGAGAGACAATAATTTTTTTTGGCATATAACTGTGTAATTTCTGAACCGTTAAAGATTTCCTAATACAAATTTAAAATAATTATAGCTGAGGTGTTTTGGAGTATTGCAGGCGTTCCGCTAGTCGGGGGGGCTGAAGGGTGGCTATTCAAAATTGATCATTTCGGTTAGAGGAAGTAAATTAAACTTTTTTTGTTAGAAATAATCTTATAACTTTTAAACCACTGTCGATAACTTAATAAAATTTAACATGAATGTAGCTGAGATTTTCCGAGTATAATTGAAGTTCTATAAAGTTTCAATAGGCCTGGGAGATAATTGGAAACACCCTCAAAAGTTGGTCATCTTTTTGAGGTTGATTTTTTGAAAATTCACCAAAAAATTCATTAGTGATTATAAGACAAAAGAAAATTTTGTGTTGTTTTCTCTAGAAATCTTAAGGAAAATGTCAGTAAATTAAATCCGCATAAGATTGAGGCAAATTTGTACTCATCACAAGCCCTATTTGGACAATTGAAAAGAAATAATAATTAACTATTTTTCTTAAGTTATCAAATCTTAAAGCCTGAATCATATTTGAGTTACCTTTATTATAAAGCTCTATATGTTAAGTAAACTTCCAGGACATATTTACCGTTGGATGTCTTTTATAACAACAGGGTGTTTAATTCAATTAAAAAAAGTCATAATTTTTAAATCGTTTTACAGGGATTGGGATTATGGGTGTTTTTGTGTGGAAATTTGGGATTTTTTTAAATTCCTTGATGGATGGACCAGTTAATATAAATTATGCTGAATTTCATATGAATGTCGCTATTTGTTTTAGTTTAATTAACTATTAAATATAAATATTATTTTTTTCAAAAATCTGGAAAAAACGATAATTTAATATTTTTATAAATTTAGACATCATTTTAGACATCGACTGATTTTTTCTTTGTAAATAATGAAGCTTCAGGTCATAACGTTTTCTCAGATACCAAATACTTGGGTTAAAAGTTTTTATCTATGCCTAGAATCGAACCTAAAATAGGCTTCCTCTAGACAATTTTAGCTTATTTCAATAAATTTCTACGTAAAAGTTTTTAATTCAAATTGATATAAATTTTTATTAGGTTCGAATTTTTATAAGAGTCCATTTGGAAACTGGCTTATATTTTTAAAATTTTTTTAAGAGCCATATCAAGTCCAAAAATTAAAAAAAAAGAAAAAACAAAGCTAAAAATGGGTTAAAATTTTGATTTTATTTTCAAATAGTTTTGAATACCTCTGAATCATTAAAGAATGACCATGACCTATACATGTAAGAGTCATATTTTTGGAGATCTGTGAGGACTAAAATATTTTTCGTTTCAATTCATAAATGAATTTTTGATGAATTTAAAAAAAAAAAATTCAAAAACATGATCCAGATTGGAAGGCTTTACATACTGCCTCCCTGTCTAGCTTGGAGGACCTAAAATCTTCCAAATCAGTTCGAAAACACCTCTTGCTAACCTTGCTAAATTTGATTAAGACTTCTTTCACGGTTTAATAGTTACAAAATTATTTCCAGAAAAAATCGTTTTGAAATGCAAATTATTGAAGCGATTTTTTAAAAAAAGCTGTAAATAGGCTATAAAAAATTCCAATAGGACCAGGGGGAGGGAGGAGTAACCTCCATACAAAGCAAATATTAAAAAAATATACATAACAGTGAGAATTTTCAAATTTGGCTTCAATCACTTTTTCAAGCAACTGTTCTATTGGATAAAATGTAGGAAGAATAGGACCAGGGGAGGGGGGGTGTACCCCCCATACAAAGGAAAAATATTGATTATTGAACTTTCAAATTTAGTCCTAATGACTTTCTCAAGGAACTGTTTTACCGAACAAACTGTAGGACGAATTAGGATCAGGGGGAGTGGTACAACCCATAACAAGCTAATAAAAATGAATGAATATCTTAAGGCCAAATACAGTGAGAGTCTTGAAATTTTGCAGCAGTAATGCTACTGTGGGACTTACACTGAAAAAAATATAGGATGGATGGGATGGGAGGGAGAGGTATCCTTCATACAAAGCAAATTTAAATTATCTAATAATCTATTTAGGTAATACGGCACTATTGCTTGTTTAGAGCCAGCAGCGCCCTAAATTTTTTTTGTTGGCAGATCGAATTTGACCGGGTTTGTTAATTTTATTTAAAATTTTATAATTTTTATTAAATTTATTTTTATTATAAAAATATAAAAATATAATCATGAAGAAGCTCCCACCTTTCAGGAAATTGTTATAATTAAATTATTTATTGTTATAAAAAAATTAATAGTAAAATAATTAAATTTTATAATTTATTTTATTTTATTTATTTTAATTTATTAATTTTTATTCTTTATGCTTTTTTATTATTAATCTTGTTAACATACTTTTCACGGTAATTTGTTTTAAATTTAATTTATTTTATTTTTTTCTAAATATTTAATTTAAAAATAATTATCGCAATAATTTTCTCTCTTCCACACACAAAAGAAAAATTAGCAACAATTATTAAAAAAAAAAACGTGACATTTTTTTGTTAATGTTTATGTCATGCAGATGTTAAATTATTTACATATTTTTTTCTTTTAAATTTTCCATAATTTTAAAAATATAATTCATTAAAAATAAGTGAAACTTATAAATCATTAATTTTTTTTGTCGTCTGTCTCATTTTTTTAGACGTCAGGCGGCATTTTAATAAAAAATTTAAAAAAAAGTTTATTGATCTTTTAAAATACGCAACGAAGTTTTAAACCAAAAAAGCAGAAACGAGTTTGAGCTACAGTTTTTAAGCTGGTACAAACAGAATGAGATGTTGACAACACTTTTGTCATTATAATTTTTTTTTTTTTTTTTAATTAATTTTATAACTTTTAAATTGTCACTGATATTTTAATAAAATTGTGTTTCGCAGGGTCGCATTTGAATAAATTTGCCCTGGAAATGTATGGAAAATAGCTAAATTTGGCTTAAGAACCTCTGGTTTAGGCATGGGATTTTCAGCCATAACGGTAAACTTTTTATACAAGTATTTGGTATTTACGAACTCATTACAACTGGAAGATTCAAAAATTTGTAAAGCAAATTGTCAGTAAAAATTTTGGTGGAAAAATTTCACGAGAAAAAAGTAACATTTCAATTTTTTTTTTAAATAATATTTAATATTTGAAGTTTAGTAAAATTTAGACGAATTAATTAATGGCAATTATTCCATATTCCTCCATGTTATTTATGCAATATTCGTACATTTCAAGCGAAAATAGTCAAAAGGCTTACAAAACGTATTTTAAAAATTTTTACTATTTTTCATGAAAAAAAAGTCACCCTGGGCATCCGGCAAAAAAATACTTCTCGAATGTTAAGCTCACATATAAAGCTACATAATATGGCTGACTCAAATATGATTCCAGCTTTGAAACTTAGCAAAAATATGTTGAAATCACTTTTCAAAATTGACATACCTTTGGATAGGACTTGTGGGTAGATCTTTGACCCAAGCTAATCAGGATTTACTTTAGGAAGCAGTAAATATAATTATAAAGTTTGGGATTAAATAACTAATTTATCAGCGAATAAATGTTGTCAACTTTTTGCAAAAAATCTAAATTAAATTCGAAGTAAAAAAAAGTTTAATTTGCGATTGAAACAACTTTAAAATGGATTCACATATTCAGAAAGGTTTTGCAGAAATATTCAGATTTTTAAAAGGCCGCCATTACGATACCATTGAATTGAATTTCTGCTTTGGAACCACTCGATATGTTCTAGACTAAAGAAATTCCCCTCAACGACAACTGCATCAATCGGAAAAGAACAACTCGATATAACCGAACTGTTATAACAAATCCCCCATGACCGGCTGCGGGGCCTGTAACCCACTAAATCTATTTCTAAACACTTCAGCTATAATCGTGTTTTTTATTAAAAAATCTTTAACGGTTCACAAGTTACAGAATTATTTTCAAAAATACAATCGCTATGAAATTCATTTCCCTCTATTGCCAATCACACTTTTGTTTTACGACTTAAAAATTAGTTAAGCATGCCACGGTTCCTTCTTATTTCTTATAGACCCGATTTACTGAATTTTACAGACAATTGTCCCGTTAGTTGGACATATTAAGAGGATCGAACGTTTTAAGTTTCATGCGAATGGTTACTTGTATTTTAAGTTTCAGGGAATTTTATAGGTCTCGCAAAAGTGTACACACCAAGGCGAATTTAATCAATTCGCTTTACTTTACACTTTTAAGTGGAATGTAAAGTTCTCACCATATTAGAATTCGCCGTATACTAAAGAAAATATCAAATAAGTTAATGACTTCAATTCGCCTTGTTTAAAACTATTGAGAAGCGTTCAATTATCTGTATTTTAAAGGAATTGTCACATAGTTGTGAATTCGCCTTGACATACATTATTGAGAGGCATGTCAAGTTCTTGCCTTAGCTGAGTTTATCATATACTGAAGAAAATAGCAAATTGATTAGTGCATCCAATTCGCCTTGGTTTTTACTATTGCGAGGCGGGTAAAGTTCTCGCCATCGTTGAGTTTGGCATTAAGTGAAGGAAATGTCATATAATTTAATTCATATTTGTTTGTTTCTTTTCTGTAAGTTATTCTGTTTGATAGAGAATTATTTGGTCGCCAACATCAATATGGTGATACCGGTTATTCCAAATTACGATTTGCACCTTCGTATAGGAAGGAGGGGCCATTGAATTCTTTGTATATTCCTAAATCGAGTGATAAATGTGGAAAACGCCAGACAATGGTAAACGAATACCGCTATACGACTCATCAATATCAAGCACTGCGTAAGAGTGAGACGCAAAACTCTTGAAGGCGAAAAAACGTAATACAACCTGACCGTCTTTAGGAGATAATAACGATGTTTCCTTTATGTTATAATTGTTAATTTATCTTGTATTGGAACCTTCAACTGTCAAAATCTCTTGGTCATAAAATTTGACATTAAGATGACAGTTAATATCATGAATTTAGACCACCATTTTATTAAAGATATTTTTTTTCTAGAATTCTCTTCAAAATTTTAGACTTGATTTTATTTTATTCTCTTTTTGTAGGGGAAATTTGCAGGTCGTTTTCACTTCATCTCTTTGGTTTTTAGTTTAACAAATTAAAATTAATGACTGCTAATAAGACCTGCTACCAGTTCTATTAGCCAAAAATGTTTATCTATCTTTTAGTATTTCGTTTTTATTTTATTTTAAATTCATTAAACTTGTTTTGCATATAAATCTGTAAATATAAACATAACGGTTTTTCACTTGAATACAAACATTATTTTTGAAAAAGAAAAAAAAAAGAGAAAAAATTAAATAAAACGTTTTTTATTTAAATTGTTTGTTTACTTTACGCATAAATTTCTCAATAACAACAATTTTTTATTTATTTTTTTGTTTATTTTTCTAAAAATTCTGCCAACAAAATTAAATTTCTATTAAAATTGAAAATTATTTAAAAAAACAAATTTTATTCTTTAAAAAAAAAAATTAAACAAAATTTGAAATTTAAATTTAATACAAAATATTTTATTACATAATTTAGATAATTATATTTCTAGGTTATGTTCTAATTTTATTAAATAATCCCAGTCCGCTTTGTTGCACAAAAATTCTCCGAAAATCAATACGAAATCTCAAAGGAAAATTCACAAAATTTCACATTTTACGGGGATTTTAACAAACCCTCTTGAACCTCTCCGTTGTAAAACTTCTCAGGAAATTTGACAAAATTTGGAACAATTCTTAATGCCATAATTGATCGGCACTCCTTTTGAAAAGTTGGTTCTATCGGTCCTATATTTTCCCTTTCATCACAGAAATTCTTTAAGAAAGTGATTAGAACTAAACTTATTAACTTTAGCTCTATTAATTTCACTAACATTAGATATTTAACAATTGCTTTGCCTGGGATCTACCCTTTCCATTGATCCTAATCGTCCTACATTTTGTTCAGTTAAACTGTTTCTATTACTTGAGCAAGTAATTGATATGGACTCTCATTTCGATATAACTTTACATATTCGATAACTAATATTTATTTTTGTTATCGGGGCTAACTCTGCCCCTGATCCTATTCGTTCTATATTTTCTATATTTAAATGACATAAAATCTGAACACTCTCACTTCAATAGTATGCGATATGAATATTTACTTGGTATGGAAGCTATCTCTACCCTTGATCCTATCCGTCCCATGTTGTGTCCAATAAAACAGTTCCTTGTGTAAGTAGTTAGGGGACCAAATTTAGGAACTCTCTCTTTTTAGATATTTGATAATCAATCAATACTTTGTATGGGGAGAGGCGATCCCTCCCCCTAATTCTAACGAAACTTTTATAGTTTATGTTACTTTCGGTTACACTGAGATAATTTTGTGAAAATTTTATCCAAATTTGGTCCGGTCGTTTTAGTTCAAATGTTACATACAAACACACCTCCTATTTTATATTGATTCATTATGTTTATACCCACCACCACCACAAGTGGTGAAGATGGTTATATTAACTTTGTCATTCCGTGTGTAATGCTAAGAAGGAATCATCTAAGAGCCCGTAATTGATCAAATCAAAATCTGAGTCGATTTATCTATTCCCTTCTGTCTATCGGTCTGTTGTTGGCACACTCATAGTCGCAATAATTGACAGAGTTCCATAAAATTTGATCTTGACCGTATTCCTTAAGAATTGTTTCATTATTTTAAAAGATATAGACCGATATTGTCTAAAGCAACCTCTTAATACAAGCAACAAACTTTCATTAAAATTCCAAATTTTAAATCGACAAACTTGGAATAAAATGTTGCTATAATATTAAGCTACATGTTCTCCATTACCATTCCAAAAATAATCAAAATCGGTTCAGTTCAGTTGCAAAAAAGTTATAGTCAAAAATATAACTAAAATTTTATGTCTCATTGAATGTTTCGTGTTAAATTTAAGAAAAAACTTTTTTCACATTATTTACGTCTGTTAGTGTATGTGTGAGTGTGTATGTACGAAACATAACGTATTGACTTCACATGCATTTAGTTTTTAATACTAATTTAGTTGACTTAGTTTTTTCTTCTTGTTATTGTTATTGTTGTTAAATTTAATCAATCATTTAATTGTCAGTTAATTGTCACCCTGTGTGATATCATCTTATTGTGATTACTTTCATAATCTCTTACAATTAGACTCAAAAGCACTTAATTGATATTTGAGTGAGTTTGTATTTTGTATGAGTTGAAGAATAAAACTTAATTTATAGAAAAGAACACAAACGGAAATCATATTAAATTAATTTATTATTTTGCTTTAAATTAAGTTGATTTAATTTAATTTTCATGCTCCAACAAATGGGAAATTAAATTTAAATCAAAATAAAAGAATTTCAAATTAAATAAAGTTTAAATAAATTTTAAATTAGATTTAAAGAACTTTTGATGGGTGATTTTTTATTTTTTTTTTTTAAATTGTGAAAAAATTTCGTTGAAATTAAATTTGAAATAAATAATTTTAACATTTTCAGAGCTGAAATAATAATAATTTTTTTTGGAAATTTAATTTTATTAAAAAATGCCTTAAAAGCTTAATTAATTATCAGTAGCTGAAGTTTACCATTGAAAGATTCTGTTAACGCCAATTAATTGGCGTTAATGTTATCTAAGATGTAGAGACAATTGTGGTTATTCACTTGCCAAGCGATCATTTATTTTCCCACTGTAATTGATATTTTTTTAAAGCTTAAGGCGGTTAAGAAGAGAAAATGTGTTCACAGATTCCAAAAAAATATATATTTCGATTATTCTTATTATTCTTGGAACAGTAATGAAGTGTATTTATCGATAAATTTTATTTTAATCGGATAACAAATTTTTGAAAAATTTACAAAAGTTTTTTTGAGAATTTCGAGATTATCTCAGTTATCGCTCTATATCTTGATGAATAAATAGCAAACTGCTTAGAGCATTAGTAAAACCTCTGGCTAAATTTTATTAAATTCAAATAATTAATATGACCTTTTTCAAGGGACAAGTCTAAATAACCTCAGATTTTGAAGAATACATATGCTCTGTTGGCTCTTAGATGATACCTTTTTAACGTTAAAGGAATCATTTAAGACGACTTGTGGTAATCCTCCATCATCAAAGAGATCTAAGAGATTTTTTAATTTAATTTTTTTGAAAATAACAAAATTTGACCAGAGAAAGCCTAATTAAGGTTGGATTTCAGGAAAATATATTTACTTCTTTTATATGTATAACTTATTTAAGAGAACTTTAGAACTTGTAGATTTAAAATTTGTAATAAAACCGTTACTGAAATATCATATAATTACAAAAATTGTGAAAGAGCGTAAAATTTCGAATTTTTGCTGATTTTTCTTAAAAAAAAACACAAATATTTGAACTTAAATAAAATTGAAACCAATAAAGATATTTGCTTGAAATTTCAGTATCAAATAAATGATTATGACCCTAAATTAGGGAATTAAAAAAAATTCCACTTTTCTATACGGAAATACCCAAAATTCCCAAATCGTTTAAAAAGTGTTAAAAAAAATTTACTTTTTTCAATAAAATATTCACCCCGTTCTTTGTAAAGGGCATTTGGTAGAAAAGACCTCTTTCATGTTTACCTGACATAAGAAGCTCTATAATAAGGATACATTAAGAAAGATTCCAACTTTGGAATTTCAGAAATGTTTAAAGAAAGTTATTTGAATTTTTTTTTTGGCTAAAAATTTTTGGGGAGAATTTGCGGTATTTTGGAATAATAAAGTGGGAATCTATTTAAAGTCCTGTATTAGGCTCAATTTTATTTATATTATAACCAAATTTCATAAAAATAACTTTATTTGTATAGATTTAATAAGCAGTTAACTGAAAATATAATTTCTTTTATTAAGCTTTCCTTGAATGGGAATTTTTGGGTATTTTGGATTTAAAAAATGGGAATCTGTTTAAAGTCCTGTATTAAAAACAAATTTGTTTATATTTATTTAAAATTTCATAATAATTTCTCTGTTTATATAGATTTTATTTAAAATCAACTCTTTAAGAATGTTTTTACAAAATTTCATCAAAACTACAAAATCAAATTTTTAGATTTTTTACAAAATTTATTTAAGAAATTTAATTTTAATATTTAATTATGTATATATTATTATTCTTTAAGTAATTAGCTGTTCAATGACACCAAATACTTTTATAAATAGTTTACATAATTTCATAATAATGAACTAAAACCTGGTCCCCTCCAAAAAAAATTTTGACATTTTTTCATATATTTTTATGATAAATGATGGGTGAAATTTTCAGGGATCTTAAAAGGGGTTGGTTAACTTTATGTTTAGGTGACACTGTCATTATTCTGAGATCAGCTGTTGTTCTCCTAATCTGTTGTTAAATTTATTTTTAAATCAATTTGAAGGTTATGTGAAAATTTATTCAAAAGTATTTTGTAGTTTGAAAGTTTTTTTTAAGCGTGTTGCTCTGTGACTACCCCTATTCTTTCTTCTATAAAAAATTGCTTGACATTGTTTAAACATATGTTTTTGTTTATATTTTATTTTGCGCTTTAACGCCCATTCTATTTAGAATCAATCATCATAATTGTTATGGCCTTTTTTTATACGAAATGTTTTTTTTCGTTCTGTCGTATAATTGTGCCTAAATATTTTGTGGACTTGTTAATTTAAAAGTTTATGATTGCTGTCAGCACAATTAAGTTTTGTTTGGAGCAATCAAAACACGTTTTTTTCTATTTTAAAAGAATACGATAATAGAGTACGATAATGAAAAGATAATTGAGTTAAAATTTTTATGATTATTGCGTAGGCATCCGAGAAAACAAAAGAACCAAAGAACAATGGACTTGTGTAGAATATTAAAATGGTTCTTTTTAGAAATGTCTTTTTATAGAAAATTGATACACGTAATTAAATAATTGTGGGATAAATTAAAATTTCCCATTTTTGACATTTAGGAGCATTTTAGATTTGTCCTAACCTAACATTTGGGGAGGCTCCTTTTTGTCTCATAAATAAAGAAATTACTTTCACATTAATTGCCAAAAAAATTATTTCATTTTCTTTAATTTGCTCTTTTCTTTTACTTTTTGCTGTTTTTCATTTGAAACCTTAATTGTTGCCTTTAAAAGAAAACATGGTGATAAATTGCTTTAAATGACTTTGTTTTCTTTTAAGAAAGGTGTAGCCCAAAAAACAACAACAACATTATAAATAAATGTAAAATAAAACACGTTTCTCATGAATAATCACGTATAACTTTAAATAAATCAAACATAAGTCGGTTTGTTATCTTAACACAGGAAAAATCATCTCATTTTTTTCTTTGCCGTCATTGTGGTTTGTTTGTGTGACGTGCAAAAGAGACTCATTTAACAAATACAATGGACATCACAATAAACCAGAGAGAAAGAGAATGAGTTGCCGGAGTAAAAAAACTGGAAGACAAATATATTGGAATAAAAGGAATTTATTTCCCTTCTCTAGAGCTCCCGTTCTCACAAGTAATTGAATAGAATTTCAGCTCCTTTTCCTCTATCTCAGTGATAAATGGTGTTTAATTTTTAATAATTCTTTAGCTTTTAAAGTTTTACAGATGTAGAGCTGAGGAATTGGAGGATAACAGAGTCCCAAACCGCAGTTGGTGACCCTACAAAATTGGTCAACTTGTTTGTGTTGATTTTTCAAATATTCGATAAAAAATTAATATTATGAATATATGAAGGAGTGAGATGGAAAATTTCTTAACATACATATATGTTTATAGAAAGGAAACCGATAAAATAACTGTTCCATTTTTTTTGATTTGGTTGAAATTGTTATTACAAAAAAAATCATAGTTTAAATCAGGAGTGATGAAATTTTAAACCTTTTTGCGGAAAACTTTCCATTAACAAAAACCTTCCATCACTTTGCTCGAACAGGTAGTCCATCTTCCTTTAAAGTCTACCACATTTTTGGACACCTTTTTTGTGCTCTTTATTTCTCTTTTAATAAGAGCTCAATAACTTTTCAATGATCTAAGCTACGGACAGTCTGGAGGATTGTGGTACATATATTAAACTATTGTTGGCTTCATTACCGTAGTGACACATATTGAAGTCTTTTGGATATAAATCTGCCATTTTGTAAACATAAATTGATGTAAATTTCGGTATTTATAGAGCTCGCTCCATCAAATGGATTGACTTCTTTTACAGCAAGAGTATATTGCTTGCCATACTGTGACTGCATTTAAGTCCTTAACATTCTTCAACATTTTCTCAAGTGTCAGCAACATAAAATGTTTGATCAGGAAGTTGGAAAAAAAATACCAGACCCACGATTCGTTATCCATTATGCAGCATAAGTTTTTTTTTGGGAATCGTGACTTCAGTTTCCATGGTTTGATATTGTCCTCTAAATTCTTAGCAGTGTTTCAGTTGGGAACCTTTAAAGGTCTTGTATTTGTATTTTCATACCAAATAGCCGGAGCACAGATATTTGGTATGAAAATACAAAAACACTATACAGATTTTCCATCAACGGACAAGTTCTTACGGTACTGTTTAAAAATAATGTAAATATTATGATGGAAGGCCAACTTTTTGTAGGACCAAGTTGGGTTTTGTTGAAAATATTCATTAATTTTTAGTACGTTTATTAATCTCTGACTAAAAAAAATCTAAAAAATATTTTGGTTAAGAGTTTTATTGTAAAACGTGCGTTAAGAATTATTCGATCTCACACCATATACTTCAATTTCGTCTCAATTTTATTTAGGTATAAATATTTTTTTTTTTTATTAAAAAAAGAGTTTTTATAATATTTTCACTTTAAATATTTTCCCACTTAAGTTTTCTTTAAAAATTATAAATCTTCAAGTTCCAACGTTTTCATAGATACCAAATACTTGTGTAAAAGCTTTGTATCCTGTCTGAAAATCTAATCAAAACTTGATATTCTGTAGTTAAATTTAACCGCAATTGAAACTCTTTTTACAGTAGTCAGACTACAGCATTCTGTTAATATTTGTTTTCTGTTAAATCCATATTAAACATCTGGCATCTCATTGCATTTTTAAGCTTAAAAAGGATTTATATGTGTGTGTGTATGTGTTAAATCTTAAATCTTGATATAAAACTTGCAAACAAGTTAAGAATGAAATATAAAAATTGAATTATAAAAAAATGGAAAAAAAAACATGTTTATTCCTTAACAAGGCTAAATATACATAAACACACACATACATACATACATACATACATACATCCATACATCTATACTTAATATAATAGCAAAAGCTATTGGCATAATAAAGCATGAAAGTGACGATGATTTTACGAAACAATAAACATTGACAATAAGGAAAAAACAAAACAAAACAAACTTTTTTTTTACCACAACAACAATAATAATAAAATGTTAACAATCTAAAAACGGCACACGACTATTTTTGAACGGGTTTTTTGTTGTTGTTGTTGTTATTATTATTTATTAAATACAACAACCACATAAATTTTAACAAATTAAAAATTAAAAAATAACAGAAGAACAGGAAAGAGAAAAACATGAAATCTTCTTCTTTGCAAAAAAAAGGAAAAATTTATTAAAAAACAAGTAAGAATTCTATATTCGGCTATGCCGAATTTTTAATACCCTCCACCAGAAATGTGTGTGAAGTAAATACGTTATGTTATGTACATCAAACTCACACATACACTCACAGACGTATGCAATATATGAAAGTTTTTCTTAAAACAATGAGACGTAAAATTAAGTATATTTTTTGTTATAACTTTTTTCTACTGAACCGATTTTTTATAATTTTTGGAATGTTAATGATATAAATTCTTATTCTAATTTGTTGTTTTTAATTATTATTTTTTAATTTTACGAAAGTTCTTTACTTGGAGTAAGAGGTTGCTTCAGATATCGGTCTTTATCATTTAATATGCCGAACCGATTTATTTGCTCAGGCCAAATTTCATTGAGTTCTGTCAAATTATTGCAAATGTAAGATGTAAGACAGACACATGGACATGGCTAAATCGACTTAGATTTTAATCTGATGTAAGAATATATATATACATTATGGGCTCTTAAAAGTTTCCTTCTTAGCATTACACATGGAATGATAAAATTTATATATCCTCTTCACCACTTCTGGTGGTGGAGAGTATTAAAAGTAATAAAACTTTACCCTAAAAAGTTCAGACGAAAGTTAGCAAAAAACTTGACAACAACCAACAACCAACAACCACAGCACGAGTTATAGCATGACAATTTAATAACAACAAAGATTTAACAGGGGATTTTTATGCTCACAAGAAAAAAAGGCGAGAGAAAGGGAAATGACAAATCGACTTAATTGCCAGAGACAAAAAATTGCCAACAAATTTACTTACAACAACAGAAAAATATAGAGAGAAATAAATAACAACAATACAATCGACAAATAACTGGAATAATAGTGATGATTATTATACAGAAAATATATATGTACAATAATGTTGTTTGTGTTTCAGAATGGTCAGTATGAAAAATCAACAAACAACACACCACCCTCACTTTTAACACTAACACACATCAATAAACGTATAAACTCTCAATAGACTTAAGAGCATGATGATGAAGTTAAACACACTCATTTAAACTCAAATAAAATAAAACAAAAACCAGCAAACACACATACCCATACTAACATTCATAATAACACATTAACTACCGTTAGCTATGTAACAACACTCTGTTATAAATAAACATTCTATGTAAAATATTTTAACTTAATTTGATTGGAATTTTCGTTTAGGTCAAGGGAGAGGAAATAAAATTTAAATCACGTTTGATTTTATATTTCCTTTTCTTGTTTTTTCATTTTTCTATTAAAAGGTGAGATTGGTCTGCACACAGTCATGGACATAAGTATGGAAACAAATTGCAAATTGACATTAAATGTAAATTTTTAAGTATTGTAAAATTTAAATTTAAGATTTTCTTGACAGATAATAATTTTAAAAGGGTGTAATTTAGAATGTAACAAAAAAGAAATCTAATTGTCTAGAAGAAGAAAGCAACAACTAAAAATTAAAAAAAAAATATGAATTTTCAGCGGTACAAAACTATAGGAAATTTGGTTCATCTGACATCTTTTTATAAAAATTGCAATGCCCGTTATGTCATTCTTTTTTTAGTGTTTATAATTTTGAATAACATTTATAAAAAATAGGTTAGTTTTTACCACAATGGAGATTTAACCAAATTAGAAGATTTTTAACCTTATACTTCTTCATGTAGTCACTAACTAGAAATAGCTTTGAATAGAGAGTACATCTCTCCCTGATGCTGCGTGTTCAAAGTTTTCCATAGGAACATGACAGAATTTTCGCTTTCTCTTAAATCGGTCTTTTGATAATCTATAATGAATACTTGCTTTATATGGGATTAGGGCCTCCTGCACGGTGCTCAAATAAAGTGAAACGTATGATAAGGAAACACATTACAAATATTTATAGTTTTGAAAAATCCTTTGGCTGTCTTTGGTTGTATAATACCGCTTTGGCTGTGGGTAATTTCAGAAGTCGGATAATTAATCTCACAATAGAATGAAGATCCATCTTCTGTGAATCAGAAACATAAGTCAACAGACTTCTTGAAGTTCACAACGTATGGTGCAAAGAAGTAGACTGCATGGGAATGTCAATCTGGCCCATATAATATGTCACATGTCATGCAACATTCTTAGCAGTCTTCAGATCTAAATTTGAGATTGACTGAGAATTTATGGGTAGAACTGTATCGAAAGGTACATACATGTAAGATGTCGATCAAATTACATCATATAAATTTATTATCTGTTAATTAAATATTAAAATTGAATTTTGCAACACTGTACAACAAAATTAGTTATCTGTTCTTATGTAGTGCTTATTCTTATGTCTGTGACTGTATAAATAAAATTGAAATTTCATAACATTTTTTTACACATAAAGAGAGAGAGAGAGAGTAAATAAACTCTATTTGGTTATTATCATTATTTTATTGTTTTTTATTATTATTGTTGTTGTTGTTATTATATTTTATTTTACAATCAAAAACAATAATTTTAACTTTTTTATATGGATGTGTTTGTGTGAGAAGAGAATGATTTATAGGAAGTTGAATAAATATTTTCCTTTTTTTTTGCAATATTTTATTTGTTTTGTTTCGTTTTTTCTTTCCTCCATTCGGTTTTGAAACAGTAAAATATTAATAAATAAAATGGAGAGAATAATACTCACAGTGGGATATCCAGACTATTAGGAAAACAATTTCCTTTATTTTAAACAATTTTATTGTTTCTTGCTTTTTTGTTGTTGTTATTATTTTTCCATTTTTTTCTTTTCCTTTTTTTAGGTAAAAGGCAATAAAAAAGAATAAAACAAATTGAAGGTTAAGTAAGGGAATTTCAATTAAATATTAAAAAGAAGGTGGAAATTTTGAAAAGTGAATTTGGTGAAATTGAAATGGACAAAGTGTAGATTATTTTGCTATCAATAATTTATTAATCGTTAAGTAAATTTTGAATTAAAAATAAATATTTGTTTTCACAAAACTCTGTATTGAAAGTGTAAATATTTTAGAATGAAATTTCTCAAAGACGTTCTTGTAAATCTTAGGAGACGGAGGATAAACTTTCGAGTGTTAAAAAAAAACGCCAAAAATTTTATTTATAATTTAATTGAAAAAATTAAATGTTTCTGTTTATTTGAAACTACTGAATATTTTTGCAAATAATTCTGAAAGTTTGAAACTTTCTTAGTAAGTCCCAGGGGACAGAGCTTAAACCTTTAAAGTTGATCACCTCAAGTTAAAAAAAAATCGCTAAATTTCATTCATGATTTAATTGAAAATCTTTCTGTAAATTTGAAAATACTGAATATTTTGAAATAAAATTTTACATGGACATTGTTTAGATGTTTTACAAAGGTTGGTGGTGGCACAAATTCTTAATGGGTCTTGGGAACCGGGGCTAAACTTTCAAAGTTGGCCATATTGATTATTTAATTAAAATAAAAACGCTAAAATAGGCTTAAATGTTTGGGAAATTTCTTATAGTTTAAAAGATATTTAAACCAAAATAAAATTTTGACTCATTTTCTTATGTGATTTTTTTTTTTGAACTTGATGGCCTCAATTTGGGCGCAAAAAGAAATCTAAAATATGGTCTGGATTCTGTACAAAATTTCTAACTAATTTCTGTTCTATTTCTAAAATCATCTCATAAAAGGTTATTTTAGTTCGAAATAGAAATTGTTTAGAGTTCTTTTGAACAGGTGGTAACATTCTTTCTTATCGGGGCTATATTTTTTATGAACTACGAAAATTTTATGGTTCCAATACCTCCTTTAAGGACAGGGAAAACAACTTACTGAAAAAATTCAATTCTTTGAATTATTCTTTTCTCGGATTTAAAATTTTTGGATATTTTAGATTAAAAAAGTGGGGATCTTATTATATTCCTTTAATAAGAAGAGATTTGTTTATATTGTACCTAAATTTCATAACAATTGCTTTATTTGTATAGATTTCGTGACCAATTTACTGAAAAAATAATAAATTTTTTAATTATGATTTCAACGAATTGAAATTTTGGGTGTTTCGGAATAGAAAATTGGGAATCTCTGTAAAGTTTCATATTAAAGACAATTTTGTTAATATTATACTTAAGTTTTATAATTATAGCATTATTTATTTCGATTTTGTTTAAAATTAAACATTAAAAATGTTTTCACAGAATTTTATTAAAAATAAAATTTTTTAATATTTTTGAAAAAATTATTAAAAAATTTAGTTTAATTGTTTAATTATGTAAATGTTATTAAACTTCAAGTGATGACCTTTCCAATGATACCAAATACTTATATAAATACTTAATATAATTCTATAAAAATTAACTGAAACTTGGGTGACCGCCAAGCAAAATTTGTTAATTTTTCTATTTTTTATGAAAAATGAAATAAAAGAAAACGCTAAAAGTGCAACATTAAATGGTTGCATTTATTTGAAATCTTTTTGAGGTTATGTCATTTAAATAAATGATTTTATATCCTTTTGTGGAGAAATTACGACTTAAAGCTCTTTTTTTAATAAGACCTGAATTAGAGAGCAATATTGTTTATGGCAAATTTGGGGGCCAAGAAAGGGAGGTATTTTCTCTTTAGTAATTTAAACTTAAATACAATAAGTTTTTCAAAATATTCCCAAAACTGGGAATAAAGATTTTTAGACTAAATTTCTTTGGACTAATAACTTTTTAAGCGGCTTGAAAAATTGACTAACAAAATGTCAAAAAAGAAACAAAATATAAAACTTTTTTAATCGGCTAATGAGGATAATAATCAAAATTCCCCCCCAGAAAAAAAATGTCCTTAAAAACCTGGCCACTGTGTACATAAACCGTTAACAGAGTACAGATGGTGTAAAGCTAGGGAAGAGTAAAGAGCAAAGCTTAAAATGTAAACATGCCAAGTGTCAAAAAAGTTAAGCTTAACTAAAATAACATTTTATTGTTGTCGAGGTAATGGAATAAAATACGACAAAAAGACAACCAACTGACAGTTACCAACAAATTGCAACAACAACAACAATAATAATAACAAGGATATTTATTCTCGATTGTTTTTTTGTTGCTGTTGTTATAAGAACAATAAAACTCTAATTCGTATTCTATAGAAATTATTTGCCATTTACAATAATTTTGTTGTTGTTTTCAGAACACACATTTTCAATGCGTGTTCTTATTCTCTCATTCTTTTTCTATCTCTGTCTCTGTCTATTTGACTTTTTTGTAATGTGGAACTTTTGTAAAAATTATTTACTTTGATGTAAAACATTAATTTTATATAACATACAACTACAATAACAAATAAAAGTTTATATTATCTTAATGTTGGATCCATAAGCCCACACAGTCATACAGTCATTCATTCATTCATTCATTCATTTGTTCGTTCAAACACTCTGACTTCTATGTTTGATAAAATATCTATTGTTTTATGGTTTCATCCATTTATACTTCCATTCACATTTTCATCCATCCATCCATCCAACCACCCCAAGCTAAACAATATAAAATCCTTAAACAGAATATTAAATTCAATTTTACGTTTTTTTTTTGTTGGTACGAACACGTTTTATCCTTAGAATTATTTAAAAAAAGATATATATGTATGTGTATGTGTATGTACGTGTATATGTATTCATACCTATATACTTTATGGAAAATTTATGAGTCTCCTGGAGAAAAAAAAGCCCAAAGTATTAAGTGAAATCAAAAGAAAAAAACAAAGTTTCCGTTTTTATTTGGGGAGCATTTTTCTAAAGGTTTCTAATTAATTGTTATTTAAAAAGCAAAAGTTAAAGAAAAAAATCCTTATTGGGGAATAATATTTTATCTGAAAAAGAAGATTAAATAATAAATAAGACATACATACATACATACATATCTCCATTTACTTCTTATCTACAAATGTATGTAATTTTTGTGAATTGTTCGGGGGCAAAACAATGAGAAAACGTGTTAAAAAATAAAAGGCCAAGTTGTTTTTTGTTTTTTGTTGTTGTACAAAGAAAACTTAATTTAGTTAAAAAAAAGTTTTATAAATAATAAATAATTTAAGAAAAATTATTCAATAAAAAGCAATTTGTCACTAAATGACAGTTTTGAATTGTAATAAAAATTGAAGTTAAAAACGCTAAAAGTGTAACATTTACTTCTGCTAAAGTTGCCAGATAATCTGTTTTTGTAATGTTTGACTTATTTATGTTTACTTTTTCATCAAGGTCAATTGAAAAGGTAACAAATTACAAGAGTTTAAGTTTTCTTATCCTTGTTAAGGTATAAAAGCTTGAGAAGTGAGATGGGAAAATTCTTAACATACATATATGTTAATAAAAACGAAAGCAAAAAACTTACTAAATTATTATAATTTCAAAAAGAAATGAAATGAAATAAAATAATGAAATTTCTGTCACTTTGCTTGAACAGGTAGTGCATCTTCGTTTAAAATCTTCACACACATTTGAACACCTTTCTTGGGCTCTTCAATACTCTTTTAACAAAATTCCAATAACTCTTCACTGGCCTTAGCACCAAGCAGCTTGAAGGATTCTTTTACCTCTAAAGGGCTTGTTAACCATAGCGACAGAATACCAAGGCAGGTCAAAAATAAGTGGACATAGTATGAAGCCTTATGAATGGAAGCAGCTCATTTTGTAAGCAACTACCGCAACTGCATATTACTTGCCATATCAAGGACTTTTTGGGATATTTTGACTGCTGTTGGGTTCTAAACTTCTCTTAAAGATTTCCCCGATTATCAGCAACATACAATTTTTGACCACGAAGTTGAGAAAAATCTGCCAGAACACACGTTTCGTCAATCATTATGCAGCAAAAGTATTTCTTTTTTTAGAAAATTTGACTTCAATTTCCGTGCTCTGTTTAAGGCCTCTAAAGCGTTACTGTTAGGCATTTTTTGAGCCTTGTATGTTTTTAAATCTGCTTTAGCTTTAACTTTTCGTACCAAATAGTACGAGTAGACTGAGAAACCGGATTGCCTTCATACCGTCTGTGTTAAGAGATGATTTGAATGATTTGATCTACCTGTAGCTAATTTTCTATCAATGGAAAAGTTCTCCCAGTACTGTTGAATAATATTGGAAAATGTTTAACGGCAGATCTTTAAATTGTTTGGTTAACTTTTTATAGGATCAAATTGAGGTTTATTGAAAATATTTAATAACTTTGGTACGCACTAATCGGTCACCCATTTCAATCAGATTAACAATTCAATTCATTTGTTTGTCGTGTAAATATATATAAAATAGGATGTGTGATCACAAAATGATTCCAATAAACCCCCAAAAAAAACATTCCGATAGGACCAGGTGGGGAAGGTCTAAACTCTAAAGCAAATATTGAATATCGAGATCTATAAGAGCGAGAGTTTTCAAAAATGATTCCAACTACTTTCTCAATGCAACTATTTTAATGGGCAGGGGGAAGGAGTTCCCCCATAAAAAGCATGGAATATTTAAAGAATTATAAAAGCGAAAGTTCTGAAATTTGTTCAATGATATTTTTCACTGGACAAAATTTTAGAACGGATAGGACCAAGAGGTGAGATATTTCCCATATAATTCAATCACCTTTTTCTAGTAAACGACGCCATCTACAACTTAGGAGAATTTTTGTGCAGCAAAAATTAGTTAAACATAATAACTGACATGTTTTACAAACGTTTAAACGTTTTAATGAAAATGTTAAACATTTTTTCGATCTCACTCCTTATTTTTAGTTTTTTTGTCAAATTTTCCAGAATATTTTTATTTTATAACATTTTAACTGTCAAAAACAATAGATTTCATAATTTGTTTTTGGAAAGTTTAGCTTTTGTATACATTTCATTTTCATAATAAAAACAAACAAACAAATAATTAATTAATTATTTTTAAAAAGAATTTCAACAAAACATTTATTAACAAATTTAAACAAAAAACTTTTATTTTTAGAAATTTCAACTAATTTCAGAAAACATTTAAATAAAAATTAAATTAAACTATTAAAATTAATTTTTATTTATTTTTAAATTTTATTTTATTTGTTTTAACAAAAACCCAAAATTTCTTTTAATGAAAATTAATTTTATTTTAATGAAAAAAACTGTCGTAAACAGAAAATGATTAATGTTTTAGAAAATTAAAAAATTAAATTGTTGTTGGGTGTATTTTTTTAATCAGATTTCTGCTTTTAGAGAAATTTCCCAATACTTTTACTTTTGTTATCGAGTGTAAGGGGAGGGGAATATAAAACTTATAATTAAATCCAAAACCTGTTTTCTTTTCAAAAAAACAATAAGTTCGTTTACATACCAAAACTAAACTAAGAAATCTTTAAAAGAAAATAGAACTTTAAACACGATTTAGTAAAAGAGAAATTATACACTGAGAATATAAAATAACTTGAAGTAAAATCAACATTGAACATAGTTAATTTGACTGGTTTTCTTTAAAAAAACAATAAGTTCGTTTACATTCTAAAACTGAACTAAAAATCTTAAAAAAGAAAACAAAACTTTAAACACGATTTAGTAGTAGAGAAATTATACACTCAAAAAATAAAATAACATGAAGTAAAATCAACATTGAACATAGTTAATTTGACTGGTTTTCTTTTCATAAAACAATAAGTTCGTTTACATTTTAAAACTAAACTAAAAAATATTAAAAAGAAAACAGAACTTTAAACACGAAAAGAGAAATTATACTCTGAGAATATAAAATAACATGAAGTAAAATCAACATTGAACATAGTTAATTTGACTGGTTTTATTTTCAAAAAAACAATAAGTTCGTTTACATTCTAAAACTAAACTAAAAAATCCTGAAAAGAAAACAGAACTTTAAACACGATTTAGTAAAAGAGAAATTATACACTCAGAAAAAAAAAATAAAATGAAGTAAAATCAACATTGAACATAGTTAATTTGACTGGTTTTCTTTTCAAACTTGATTTCTGGAAAAAAATAAAGATCGTTTACATTCTAAAACTAAACTAAAAAATCTTAAAAAGAAAACCGAAATTTAAGCTTAATTTTGGTAATAGAGAAATTATACACTCAGAAAAATGACAAGTGATGAAATTTCTGTCATTTTGCTTGAACAGGTAGTCCATCTTCGTTTAAAATTTACCACACATTTGGACACCTTTCTTGGGCTCTTCAATAATCTTTTAACAAAATTCCAATAACTCTTCACTGGTCTTAGCACCAAGCAGCTTGGAGGATTTATCTCTCTTTGTACAAAAAAAAAACACAGTACTGTTCTTGTACCTCTAAAGGGCTTGTTAACCATAGCGACAGAATACCAAGGCAGGTCAAAAATAAGTGGACATAGTATGAAGTCTTATGAATGGAAGCAGCTCATTTTATAAACAACTGCCCCTTTTGTAAACAATTGCCTGCCATACTGAGAACTTTTTTGGGATATTTTGACTGCTGTTGGGTTCTTAACTTCTCTTAAAGATTCCCCCGAGCATCCGAACATACAATTTTTGATCACGAAGTTCAGAAAAATCTTGCAGAATTTACGTTGGGAAAAAATTCTAAAACTAAACTAGAATTTTAATTAATTTTACACTGATTTTTTCTGTGTGTAGAAAACTGGGTCTGGAACAAGTTTTTTTGATTATTTTTGATTTAATGGAAAACTTTCCAAATATTTTTCTGAATTAAAATTTGTTTTCTTTTGTTTTAAAATTTAAAATTAAATGAGTAAAACTATTCACTTCTTTAGAAGTGACAATCGCAATGTCGCACAGTGGTCTGAAAAAATAAATGCCAGAGGATTTCTTAATAAAATTTTAACATGGTTTTAGGTAAAGAGTTTTCAAATCGATGGGTGGTCAAATAAAATCGGTCATTTATAAATTTTTTTGAAAATATCTCAAACGATTCAAAAGTATTATTCGTTAGGACCAGGGGTTAGGAACTCTCCCATAAGTAGAAAAATTTTAGTTAGTGATTTTCTATAGAGTTTTTTTGTTTGAATTTCTATTGAATTGCTTTGCTGAAAGGGCTATGGGACCTGGATAGAGGTTCCTTCCACACAATTAATATATTATTTTACGATCTCTATATATATATATATATATATATATATATATATATATATATATATATATATATATATATATATATATATATATATATATATATATATATATATATATATATATATATATATATATATATATATATTTAAATGAAACTTTATTTGTCTGATATGTTTATTTGTTTGTTTGGAACTTAGAGACAGCTAAACTATTGGATCGATTTTGCTGATAGCCGATAGGCTATCAAAATTTTCGATAGGATCAGGGGGTGAGGTAGTCCCCATACAAAAGCAAATATTGATAATCGAATGTTAAAAGAATTATAACAGCGAGAATTTTTTTAATTTGGTTCCAATAACTTTTTCAGCAAACTATTTTACAAGAGAAAATGTGGGCCAGATAGGATCAGGGAAAGAGATGACCTCATACTAGACAAATATTGATCATCGAATAATTAAAGAATTTTCGAATTTGGCTCCAAACACTTTTTCAATAAATTGTTTTGCAAGACTGAATAAAGGGCGGATAGGATCATGGGGAGAGAGAGTGCCCCCATATAAAAATAATGTTGATAATGGAATATCTAAAGAACTATAACAGCGATAGCTCTCAAATTCCAACCCAATCAGTTTCTTAAGAATTTGTTTTACTAATCAAAATAAAGGACAAGTAGGATCAGGGGGAAAAGTACTCCCATGCAAAGTAAATATTAATTTTCAAATATTTAAAGAACTGTAAAAAAGGCAGTATTCAAATTGATTTCAATTACTTTCTTTTTTACTGCCCAAAATGTAGGATGAATAGGATCATGGGGAAGGGTACCACCCACTTTTTAAGGGCGGCAAAGCGCACCGGATCTTAGCTAGTTAATAATAAAACTAAATTTAAAACAGCGGAAGTTAACAAATTTAATCTAAATTGTTTTCTCAAAGAACTTAAGAAAAAATGTAGAACGGATAGGATCAGGGGAAAGTGAATCCCCCAGACAAAGCGAATATTAATTATCGTTTATCTGTAAAACTGTTGGAGCAAGAGTTTCAATATTTTACTCCTATAATCTTTTGAACTGCTTAACTGAGTATAATCAAGGAGGTAAAGGAGCAGGGTCCTTTCATACAAATTTTAGATTATATATAGAATTATTACAGCTAAAGCTTTAAGCTATTTCCGCGAGAGTTGGAAGATACATCAATCACTTTATCAAGAAATTGTTTAACTGTAAAAACATAGGAGAGAGAGAGGATCAGACCCCTATAAAAATATTGCAGCAAGTGAACCCACCCATTGATCATCGATTATCTAGAGAACTATTGCAGCAAATCTGGTTCAATAAATCTTAAATATATAAAATATTTTCACAATTCTAACATTTTTTCACATTTAAACAGCTTAAAGTGATTTTCAGAAGTGTGTCTATATGGGAGTTACGATCATTTGTGAACCGGTCTTCTTGAAATTTTACAATTTGGCCTTTTTTTTTGTGAAATTTTATTAAATCACATTCATATCTGTCAGTCTTAAGAACTTAAAACCTAATTTTGGGAAGACATTTTAAGACCTTAAATGTTGGACCGATTTCACTATGTTTCATCTTGGACTTAAAGTAAAAATATATTCATTCTGGTTTCTTTAAAATTGCGATTTGTTAAGTGTAAACAGTGTTTTCATGCACAACCAGCCAGATGGATAGACAGACGTTTGGACATTGTTAAATCGACTCTGAAATTGTTTGTAGGCTGAATGGTGGGCGTAACACTATATGGTGTGGTGTAGGGTATACAAATATAGGAGATAAAAAAGTTTAGTTTGAAAAAAGTAAGACGAAAAGGTGCGGCCTAAAAAGGTGCTACGAGTATTTGCTAATTCAGACGAACTCTTAAGTCCTCTCAGTAGATGATATCGATCAATTATATATCTCTTCAATTCGATGTCTCCATTATATTCCCTTGATTCTTTACTAACGTTTTTTTTAATATCGAATATAACGGGATTATTTTTTTTGTTTGTTTGTGCCACAATTATTTGTCTTTGAAAACTTCCTGTCTTAAGATTATTTTTACATTTTTCTTTTGAATTCAAATCTGATTTGATTTTCAAATCCAGTTTGAATTTCAAATAAATTTTATTTAATTTTTTAAAGTGTTAAACAGTGTGAGAGAGTGTGCGTGAGTGTACGTGCGTATATAACAAGTTGTCAAATGGGTAAATGGATTCATAAAATTTGCATTTCATTGCAAAAAAAAAAAACAAATTTAACGTCAAAATGTAAATATTACAACAACAACAACAACGACAAGAAAAACAATCAGATAAACAAATAAATGACTAGACAAAATTGCATAAATTTTATACCCTCCACCATCACAAGTGTTGAAAAGGTTATATTAACTTTATCAATCCGTATGTAACGCTAAGAAGGATTCATCCCAGAACCCCATAATCTTGTCTCAAATCAAAATCTGAATCGATTTAACTTTGTTCCTCTATTGTTGGCACGCTCACATTCACTATAATTGACAGAGCTCAATGAAATTTGGCCTGAGTAGTTGTTATAGTTCTGGGAAGTTTCCCATTTAAAATCAGCAAAATCTGTTCAGTGTATTTAAAGATATAGACCGATATCTGACTCAACCTCTAAGTTCAAACGAAGAACTTTCGTAAAAAAATGTTTATCTTAAATCGATAATTTAGAATGAAATTTGGTCCACATATGTGTTTGTCCTAATATATAATCGGAATTATCAAAATCGGTTCAGTTGGAAAAAATCATGGTCAAAACAATAAAAAATTTTGTAGACGACGAAGTCCGACTAATTAATAACCTACAACACATTGTTGATTGTTAAATGTCTACAACGAAAAATGTATGAACGACAACACATTGTTGATTGTTAAATGTCTGCAACGAAAAATGTATGAACGACCCTCGTATAATTTGCTTTCCCTGTTATTTTTATGTGTGCAATATATAGTTATGATACTAAAATTTCTGTGAAATTTATTAAGCGTTTTAAAGGAAATTTTAGAAAAAAATATATAAAACGACCCTCGTTAAATTTCCCACAGCAGTTTTTGCTTATATATTTAACTCTTAGTTGACTTAATACCTTAACAAAACCCACGTTTATGTAGAATTTATGAGTCTCTAATTGACATATGAAAAGGGTGGTTGTATGGGACCTAAAATAAGAAATAATGGACTGAACCTCGTTTAATTTGGCACATCATTTTAGAATAATAATAAAACTTAGTTTTAAAAATTTTAGTTAAAATCATTTTATATTTAGGAATTTTAGGGGCTGAAAATCTGAAATTCCGGGAAGAGGGACATTTGTATGGAAAATATATGAAATAATGGACCTGTCATCACCAATTTCAATAGGCATCGTTCTTGGGCCAAAATAATAGCACTTGGGAAATTTCATTTGCGAATTAGCTTTACATGGACAATCAGCAGGACGGACGGAAGGACGGACTCAGGAAGTGATTGTGAGTTGAACGTTTTTTTCTGCCCGTTACAAACCTAATACCCCTACCCTCTATGGGTGGTGTAGGGTATAAATATAACAAATTTTATATCCCATTAAGTGTTCCTGTGTTATAGTTAAGAAAAACTTTCATATATTTGTAAGCGTTTGTGAGTGTATGTGTAAGTAGGCATTTGTGGTGTAGGGTATTGAAGATTCGTTATAGCCTAATATAACACAATTAATTGTTGCAGTTTTTTAATTTAGAAATTGATTGCATATGAAATCGAGTAATTTTTCAAAGTTTTCAAAAAAAAAAAAATTAATATTTTTCGGAAATTCTTATTAAGCAGAAATTTAAAACTCTGAAATTTTATATAAAATTCACATTATGAAAATAAACTTCTTAAGTCCACAAATTTGCTTAATAATTTAATTTTATAAATTTTTAATATTTTTAATTTTTATTATTTTAATTTAAACATCAATCAAATTCAGTAAAAAAAATATTATTTTTTTTGTTTGTTGGCAACACGTGATTTATCGTCAGCATAAAAAAAACAATTTTCAATTCCACAAAATTCGCAACTGTAATTATTCAGAAATAAAAATTTTTATCTTGACAACAATAAAAACAATTTTGCTTAATCATTAAAAACTATTAGGACGAACCCACAACAAAAACAATAAAATTATAAATTTATTATTTTTTTTACAAATAATTTATTTATTAAAAAAAACATTTCGTTTAATTGAAAAATAAATAATTTATTTGTAAATAAAAATTTTTCTTAATTATTAACTAAGAAAGATGGACCCACCCACAGTGTGAACAAATCGATTATTTTCGAAATAATTCTATTAGTTATGAACCATTAGAGTTATAATAATGAAATTTCACTTGATTAGAGTTGAAATACATTGGAGTTCATCTGCTGGACTTCTTGGGTCTATATAATCAGGTGCGTAGACGGTGTTGCTCCAAAGTTGTCTACCTCGGAAATGTTTTATTTTAAATTCTCCTAAAATTCATTTAGAAAATGTGATAAAAATAACTTTGGAACCATTAGAAATATCTGAATGAAATTTCACTTGATTAGAGTTGAGATACATTGAAGTTCATCTTCTAGACTACAAGGGTCTATGTATCAGGTACATAGACGGTGTTGCTCCAAAGTTGTCTACCTCAGGAATGTTTTATTTTAAATTCTTCTAAAATTCATTTAGAAAATGTGATAAAAATAACTTTGGAACCATTAGAAATATCTGAATGAAATTTCACTTGATTAGAGTTGAGATACATTGAAGTTCATCTTCTAGACTACAAGGGCCTATATGATCAGGTGCATAGTCGGTGTTGCTCCAAAGTTGCTCGGAAATGTTTTATTTGAAATTCTCCTAAAATTCATTTATAAAATAAAATAAAAATAACTTTGGAACCATTAGAAATATCTGAATGAAATTTCACATATTTAAAGTTGAAGTATAATGGATTTAATTAGGAGGAGTACAAACGCTTATGTCGTCGTTTTGGGTATAGTTGTTGGTCCTCTAAAGTTGGGTACCTCAAGTATGTTAATTTAAAAAAAAATCGCCAAAAATTCATTTCTCAAGTGAATAACTTTTGAATCGTTGGAGATATCTTAATGATTTTTCACTTAGTTATAGCTGCGGTATATTGGAGTTGCCAGTGGCATAGTTGGCGGCTCTCCGTGATCAGGGGCACAGTTGGTGGCCCTCCAAAATTGTGTAACCCTCAAGTATGTTGATTATTGTAAAATTCGCCAAAAATTAATTTCTCAAGTGAATAACTTTCGAATCGTTGAAGATATCTTAATGCTATTTCAGTTGGTTATAGCTGCGGTATATTGGAGTTGCCAGAGGTATAGTTGGTGGTTCTCTGTGGACAGAGGCATAGTTGGTGGCCCTCCAAAATTGTGTACCTCTCAAGTATGTTGATTATTGTAAAATTCGCCAAAAATTCACTTATGCATGGAGACAAACGATATTGTGTATAACGATAATCCTTGTAAATCTTTATAAAAGTACCCTTATGTTTGTAGGTTATCTCTTATAGTTTCAAAAATATTCGTACAAATAAAATTTTAACCTAATTTTATCCTTGTCTTTTTTAAGTCTTTTTTAAGTTAGCGAACTTAATAAAGGTCCTAAAATTTTTTAAAAATATGTGCTAGACTCTATATAATATTCTAAAAAATATGGCTGCTATAATCATAGAAATATATGAATCCGTTTAAAAGTTATATTAATCTAAAGTTGAAACTTTGAAAAAAATCCATTTTTTTTTCCCAAAAGTTGTCAACATTTCATTTCACTGATGAAGTCACTTTTTTGCTCTGAACTTTATAATTTTGTAGATTGTTTTATAAAGAAACTTAACAAGAATGCGTGAAACTAGATTAGGATGAACTTGAAGCAAAGATCTGCCCACAGGCCCTATCAAAAATTGATCAATTTAAAAAAAAGATAAATATTTCAACATGATTTTCACGGATTGTAATTTTGGGTATTTCCAAACGTTAAAATGGGAATCTTTTTTATTGTCTGATTTAGCAAAAAAATCATATATATATATAATTTTGATAATTCACATAAATATCATTATTCGTTTCAATTTCATTTTGGTTCAGATAATAATTTTATTTTTCAAAAAATTCATAAAAAATTCAATATTTTGAAATTCATTATACATTTTTGACATCAAGTGATTTTCCAATTAATTTTTCTTTAAAAGTTGTGAATCTCGAAATTCTGACGTTTTCATAGATACCAAATACTTGTATAAGAATTTTATACCTTGGCTGAGAATCCAACCTAAACTAGACTTCTTTTTGGATAAATTTAGTTATTTTCAATATATTACGTTTTAGACACACTGTGCTATGTGGATTTGGTCGGTTGGACAAGGGTCTCTAAAGGCCAATAGTCTTCTTGCAATAGTGAACTTAAGTTTGACAGGGATAGGGAAACACTCATAAAGGGGAGCCAGAGAACCGCCCCTAAAGAGAGCGCTGTCAAACAAGGAATGGATTTAAAACAAAATTGTACTTGATTTATTCATCCGGTGATATTCATGCGATCTATGGGATATATCGGCGACATACTGCATTTAATGGACTTGTCAAGTATATAACTTTTTGTTGATTATCTGTGCGGCGAAATAATATTGTGAGCTTTGCGGAGAAATTGACTACAGATGAGGTTTTAAAATTTTCATTTTAATGGACGGGTTTTAAAGAAAATCTTGTCACATTGTCACTTTGGTTCCAAATTCCTTGATTCAGGGATATTTGTATTGTCTGGTATATTTTTTTTTGTTCATATCCATATTTTTGATGGAAACAATTTTTTGTTAATTATTGGGTGTACAATATTGTTTCGCGGCGAAATTGACTAGAAAACAGAGTTACCATTTTCGCTTATAATTTTCTATGAGATATATTTGCGACATATCCCTACTTTGAAGGACTTGCCAAATATAGAACTTCTTGTTTATTATCTGTGCGGCGAAATAATATTGTAAGTTTAGAGGCGAAATTTTAATGGATCGATTTAAAGTAGAATCTTGTCACGTTGTCATTTAATTACAAATTCTTTGAATCGGGTTTATTCAAGTTCTTTGCTATAATTTTCTATGGGAACGAACCATATATGAAACTTCTTATTAATTATCTGTCCGTCAAAACAATATGGTGAATATCGTGGCGAAATTAACTCATAACTCTATGATGGATATTATACAATTCATTTTTTGGCCACAGGGTCTCACAGGTCTGGCATCTCTTTTGCTTTCCGTTAAAAAGAGAATTTCCAATACTACTGGTCCTGAACAAAGAAAATCACAGTCTTCTCACATATCATGTTCTGTTTCCAATGTTACAAAGTTAAGATCAGATTATTTTGCAGATTTCGGGTTCGAAATTTTCAATATTTTTGCAAATTCCTTTAAATCCCTTTTATTGCATTTAAACAATTTATTATTCTCTTTATTCCGAAATTCTTTATCAATAAATCATAAAACTTTAATAAATTTTTGACATTTAAAACAGTCTACGATTAACTACACTGAAAATAATAAATGAACATTAATATTTATTGTTTATTACATACAAATTATCTCTCTATGACACTTAGTGATGTCATAAATATTTTCTCCCCTTTAATAGTTATTTTCAATATTAAATAATTAATCAATTTATATATAGAAATTCCAACAATTTTAACAAAAACTACATTTAAACTCTAACTACCAAACACTTGTTTTCCTAATCACCTAAATTCCTCATCACCCCATTCAAAATCATTATTTGCCACTGATGATAGATTGTTTTTGTACTTTTTCTACGATTACTCTACGATTACTGAAGCATTCATTAGAATAATTTGTCCCCCAAAACCCTAAAAATGTTACAATAAAACCTTTTTTTTTTTTACACTTAAATTTAATTAATTAAATAGATTATTATCTATTCCAGAAATGAAATGTAATATCATGGAGGAATATGTTTTGACAGTTGTTGGAACAAGCGATATTTATAATGTTTAACAATAAAAAAAGTATTGACAATTTATTTTATTAAAGAGTTAAGGAAGGAAATTGGTGTCATTATCAAGAGCAAAAATAGAAAAAGAGATAATTACATTTTACAATTATTTATAAAAAAATTGACAACACTTTTTTGTAGCATATTCTGCAATATATAATAGGAAAATAATCTGGCATCATCTTATGTAGAAAATACAAAAATGCAACTCTGCTCAGAGTTGGCAAAACGATTTTTTGCACATAATTTCGTAACTATTGATTAGTTAAAGAAATTGTAATAAAATTTAACATGATTATAGCTGAGGTGTCTCCAAATTGATTTGGAGGATTATTTACACCTTGCTGCTCTCAGAGCAGAGTAAGAGTTTGAGTATTATGATTGGGTTTTATGATTTTTGGAAATTTTAGAAAATTTTTTATGTTAAGACAAAAAGGAAATTTGGTTTATAGATAATTCTTATATTATTTTAATCTGAATTTAGATCTTTTAAAATTTTATTTTGAAAGCAAGTGACAGCATATAAACGCTTATAAAGTTCTTTTTTAACTATAATTTTATTTCAAACTTTAAAAAAACTATAAAATCGAGTAAGGAAAGTCTGATTGAGTTTGTCGTTATACAAAATTGTTTGAATACGCAAAACCAAGAAATACTTTTGACGGACGCCCTTCACAACAACAGGGTGATCATATTTAAGAAAAGGTAACTTGTCAAATTGTAGAGAAATCCTTGTTTAGATTGGACCATCAGCCGGGATCTACACTTTTTATACAAGTTTTAGTATCTATGAAACATTAGAACTTGAACATTCATGATATTTAAAGAAAATGTGATTCGATGACGAAAAAATTTGTGAAGAATTCAATGCTACGAATTTTTGGTGCTTTTTTCAGAAATAAAATTAATAATTGAATCGAAATAATTTGATTAATTTATTATTAATTTCAATTTAATGTAAACGAAATTGTAGCCGAAACAGATAATTAACAAGATTCCCACTTTTCCACACGGAAATGCCCAAAATCCCCACCCATTTAAATCGTGATGAAAAATTTGAATTTTATTCATTTGAAATAATCACCCTGTCTTTATAAGGGCCTTTCAGCAGAAAATACATTTTACATATTTTGCCTTATAAAAAGCATAATTTAAGAATTTTGTGATTTGAGAAATTTATAAAAAAAATCGTTCTTTTTTAAAATTAAACAACTTTGGATAGGACTTATGGACAGATTTTTGCTCCGATTTTATCCATATACAGTTTACGCACACATTTTCTTTTATAAAACAATAAAAAATATATATAAAGTTTAAAAACAAAAATGGTTTCAACAGTGATGCCACTTTAAAATAATTCAATATACTCAAGGTGAACAACTTTAGGGGATAATCTGACCGAATAAGGGCCCTCTACTTCTGCAAATCTACTTAAAAACATTACAACTTTATTCACATGAAATCTGGTTTAGTTCAAAAAGAACCACCTTCAAAGCGAAAAAGTCATTCCTTTTGACTGATATTAATATTTTTCATTTAAAAACAATAAAGAAATTAATAAAATGTCAAGATCTCAAATTAATAACATAATTTTTGTCAATAATTATTTCAGACAAAACGAAGATAATAAATAAATTAAAATAAATAAATTAAAATAAATAAATTTTATTTTTTAAATAAAATGATAAATGTTTTAACACAAAATAATTGAAACCGCTAATGTTTTTTTATAATAAAAAGAAGATTTAAAATACAAATAAAATTATAAATCATAGATTTAAAAACAAAATGCAATTTTAAACAATTAATTAATATTAAAAAAATAATAAAAATAAAAACTTGAATTTTATTAATAATACAGAGAGCTTAACCGACAAAGACTAATTCATTATCTTTGTGAATGGGATTTTACTGAATTTATTTTGAGATTAAAAATAAAGTTAATTTTTAAGAAATTCATTTGATTCTCTAATTATGCTATAAAATAATCGAAGCGATTTTTTTAATAATTCTAGAAATTTTTGCACCGTTATAGATGTCGTAATAAAATTTCACATGATTAGAAATGAGGTTTAGTATACCCCTATCTGTTCAGGGTCTTAGTCATTGGCTCTACAAAGTTATCCGCTTCGAAAGTGTAGATTTTTGAAAAATTCACTCAAAAATCATTTATTAATTGAATCAAAAGATAGAGAGTATATTGATAGTCCCAGTAAATCTCTTAAAAATGCGCTAACAAATGTAAGTTATCTCTTATTGTTTCAGAGTTAAACAAGTTGAAATAAATTTCAAAAAACGTATTTTGAGCCAGAATGCCCTTATAATAACAGGGTGATTGTTTCAGTGAAAAAAAAAATCATTTTTTAAAGAATTGAGATTTTGGACATTTCCTTATTAAAAGGTGGAAATTTTCATATAAAAATATTGAAAATTCAAATAATATTGTTATTCTTTTCAATTTTATTTAGATTCAAATTTAAATTTTATTAAAAAAATAAAAATTCGAAATAATAAGTTCTTCATCAATTTTTGGCATTAAATGAATCTTTAAGTTCAAACGTTTTCATAGATACCAAATACTTGTGTGAGATGTTTATAACTTGACTGGAAATCCAACCTAAACTCTAATCAAATTTAGTTATTTTCCATACATTTTTATGGTAAATAATACTAAAGGAAAAAAACACACATTTTATGGTGAAATTTAAAACCGGGTTAGTGGAAATAATTTCTCCTAAATATTAAAAATGTCATTTTCACTCAGTTTTTATCTTGACAAATTTTCCAACAATTTAATTATTTCACGTTTTATTTTTTTATTATTATTTTTTTAATGCATTTTAATTGTATTTCCCGGATGCACAAAATAACAACAAAATACTAAACATTAGAAAAAAATTGTATAAAATAAATTATTTGGAACCACTAAAATCAAAACACACACACTTACATATTTATATTATACATTAAAAAAGTGTAAAGTCATAATTTAATGGTCAGACTGTAAAGTATAAAAGAAAAAGACAAAAAAAAAAACTAAAAATTTCTATAATAATTTAACGCGGCATAAATTTACATTTTTGATTAGACAACATTTTTTATTTTTGCACAAAAAACAACAAAATGAGAAAAAAAATGACAGAAAACAAGAAATTTTACAACAACATTAACATCAAACAACAAATGTTTTAACATTTTTCAAAATTTTCTCCTGACTTACGGTATTTTTAAGTGAATTTTTTCTGCAGAGAGCAAAAGAAAAAAAACAAATACCGTTAACATTAAAATCTCTTACAAAACAGTTAATAAAATTAAATGACTTCTTTTTTTCGTTTTTTTTTTTTTTTTTTTATATATATATTTCTGTTATTTATTATTTAGTGTTATTGTTGTTGTTGTTGGTAATATGGATGAGTGACTTTCTGACGTTGGGTCGATTTCCTTCTTGTCTGACCGTAAGTTATCAAATTATTACAAAGAATTTGTAAACATAATTCTGGTAGAGGAAGAAACTTTAAAAATATACGTGTGTGCTGTGTGTACATTATGTGGTATGAGTGAGTAGTAGGAAACATCATGTTTAACTAATTAACACATCTGGTTGTAATTGTGTGTATGTGGGTGTGTGTGTGTATTTTGGCAAGAAATGGGCAAAAGGCATAGCAAGAACAATAATAATAAATAAAATGTTTACACAAGCAAGAGATTTAAAAGAATTATATAATAGATTTTTATACGCTTCAACACCACAAGTGTTATACATTGTGTAACACAAAGAAATCATCTCAGAGCCCTTAATGTATATATATTCTTGCATAAAATCAAAATCTAATTTAAGTTACTTATTTAAAAGCAGCGAAATAAGTCCAGTATATTAAACGATATAGACCGATATCTGAGGCAACCACTAAAATCAAGCGAAGAACTTTCGTAAAAATAATATTAACCTATATATACTTCATTACCGTTCCAAATATTATCAAAATCGGTTTAAAAGAAAAAATTTGTCAATTATATAACCAATTTTATGTATCATTAAGTGTTCTGTGTTATATTTAAGAAAAACGTTTATATGTTGTGTACGTCTGTAAGTGTGTATATACAAAACATAAGATATTAACATCACACGCATTTGTTGTGAAGGGTACTAAAGATTCGGCATAACAGAATTTAGCATTCTTATTAGTTTTACCTCAATTTAATAGTTTAGAAAAATCGCAAATATTTTTCATCTAAAATGTTAAGATGACAACATTTAGTGTTAATGTAACTGATTATTGGCATTTGTGTTAAGAATGTTGACATTTAAAATTAAATGTAAAGAAATGCTTAACATTATTCATGACATTTACATGTTCTCACATATAGCAGCCATTTTCTCTAACAGTCTTTTTGTTATGTTTTTTTTTAAGTTTTGTTAATAAATAATTCTTTTACTTGTCTGTGGAGAAAATTTAATGTTTTAATTTTCTTTTTTTGATTATCTTTTGCTACTGTTTTGTTATTGTTGGCGTGATGTATATATGTTTTTTTTCTTTTGGAATAAAATTTATATAGAACATAAAATCCTATACCAACACATCGTATAAATATTAAAACATAAAAGCAAAACATTTTATTTACATTTTATCATCCATGTTTTTTTTTTTGTTGTTTGATATAAATGTGTTCATTTTCTCTGTTTACATTTTTTGCTTATAGACAAAAGGGAGCGAGAATAAAATAAATAATAATACTCTTTTGTGTTATTGTTGTTGTTATTTCAATAATATAAACTCAAGACAATTGCTAAATGTGTGTGATATATTTTACATAAAAGGAAATAAAATACTTTAATTTACTTTAATTTTTTTTAAAAAGGCAACAAAAAATTAAATAAAAAGTGGAAGAAAAAAGGAAACAAAATGAAAATGAAATTAAAATATTTTCATTTACTTAAATTAGAAAAGTTTGTTTAACTAAAAACTTCTGTTGACAATTAAGTAGTGTTGATTTAAGTAGCAGCAGGAGCAGGTTACTTAAAATAACAAAAACACTAATAAAAATAAATAAAGAGAAACGAATTAGTAAGAATGATATATACGGCTGTGACGAATTTTTCAATACCCTCCACCACAAATGTGTGTGAAATAAATACTTTGTTTCCTACATACATACTCATATAGCATGAGCTCTGTCAATTATTGTGGATGTAAGAGTGTCAAGAACAGAAAATCCACTCAGATTTTGATTTGATGCAAAAATAAATATATACAAATGACAAAATTAATATACCCTCTTCACCATTTGTGGTGGTGTAGGGTGTAAAAAAAACATTATAAATTAAAATGAAATTCTATATTATTTAAATGTTTAGTAGTAGTTGTTTTTTACGGGTTTGAGTACATTAATAAACTTTTTTTTGTTGATAATGATGGTGACATTTGTAAGATAAAAATATGTACATTTGTATATAAATAAAATGACAAACGCTGCTCCACCCCTTCAAAAACCAATCATGCATTGAAGTATCCACTTGTCATACACTCAAATAAAGTAGTATCTTATTATTATTATTTATTTTTTTATGTCTGCAAGTTTGGCTTTAAGTAGCCTCTTACTCAAGACTCGAAAAAGCATAACTTAATAGACTCTTAAGTAACACTTATACACATACACTCTAGTATTCAAAAGAGAGTTTAAATGACAAATTTAATTATTATTTATTAAACAAATAAGACAAAATGGAACAAGATAAATATTATTTATGCCTCTAAATATTTCTAAATATCTGTAACTATTAAATGTTTGTGCTTGGAAATTTTTAAACATGTATTTTGTTTCGATCATGTTATAGTGGGGACAATTGACTGGTGAACGTAACATTAAGGACTTACAGTAAGTCCAATATTATTTTTTAGTATTCAAAAATATGTCATTAATCCTTTTCCAGTATCATTAAACAGTACTTGTCCGTTCAGGTAGAAGGATGGTCCACATGATGTTTCTAAAGTCAAAAAAATAAAAATTTTCAAATGAGCTTTTAACACATCTGGTAGGAAAGCTGCCCGATGTGCTAAGTGCTCGGTCTATTTGTTATGAAAATTTAAAGTTAATGCTGATTTAAAAACATACAAGGCTTAAGAAGCTCTTGACAGGAACAGTGCTAAAAATTCCAAAAACAGAGCACGGAAATTAAAGTCAAGTTTTGTAGAAAACATTTCTGCTGCAAAAATTAAAACTTCTCAAATAGCTTTTGGTAAGACAAGCAATATTCAGTTGCGGCCAAAACCAGAGAACGGTTTCTATAAATACCAACATTTACATTAAGGAATATTTAAAAAAAGAGGCCTCCATTTCTAACACTTTATAATGTGGCCACTGATTTTTGGCTTGACAAGTCCTTAGGTGGTACAAGAGAGGAAATTTCTCCAAACTGCTCGAAATTCATGTTTCACTCAAAGGGTGTCCAAAAGTGTGGTAGATTTTAAATGAAGACTGTTCCAGCAAAGTTCCGAAAAAGTTTCAAAATTTCATTCTGAATACTTTGGAGGTTTGTTGTTGTAATAGATCAACAGTATTTGGTTGTTCTCTTGCGGAGAAAACTTCTAATTGATACGGCTGTCACTGAGTTGACAATCTTAGGCCAAGTGTGACTTGGGTTGTTCCGGAAAGGCGATCCAATTGTCGTGGAAACGAACTTGGAGGGCCTCTGACAATATGGAGACAATATTCGTTCAAGTCAACTCGAAAATACCTCAGCTTTAACCGTGTGATATTTGTTGAGATTTTACGAGATTTTTCATTTTTTTTTTTTTTCAAATTCTTTAAGAAAACTTTATTAATTATGAAGATAACGATTTATTATCTTCATGAATAAAATCTCTTTACTTTTTGTGTCACAAGTCAAATCGTAAGCAAAAATCACACCCATTAACAACATTAAAACATATTCTTTTGTCATTTCTATTAAATTACCAATTAGATGTTTGTCTCAAAACAATAAACTTTGCAATATCGTTCTGACAACATCTAAATGCCATTTACATTTCATCTTCAAAAGCATTTAAAATACAAAAAAATGGTAAAGAAACCCATTTTTATTACGCAAACCTCATTAAATTCCTATCTAAAGTCATTGTGATGGGCTCCTAATAAAAAAAAACGAAAGAATTACAATAACAACAGTAACTAGAAACTAGAAACAGAAAATGTTAAGTAACCATAAATTAAATCTAAATATTCATACGTTCATAATAAAAACCACAAATATAAAAAAACAAATTGAATTTTTATATTCCAACTAACGTTCCATTGTTATTGTCTTTTACATTTTTGTTTTTAATCTTTTCTTTTCATGTGCGTGTGCCTTCCTCACGAATGTGTACAAACAACTAAACAAACCCAACAACCAACCAACCAACAAACAAACATACGTGTATGTAGATAAAATGTAATGATGGTCTACCACAGCGTATATGTGCCAAATGTACGGCACAATTCTATATGATACATAAATTCCGGCGGAAATGTCTTAAAGTTCAAACACAATTGAGAGCGCTAAACGAGGAACAAAAAATCTATGAAAGACGACAGCAGCTAGAGAATGAAAAAAATGGTAATGAAATTGAAAGAGAAACAGAAATAAAAACAGAAGCTAAAGTTAAAGCTGTTGTTAAACAATCTGAACCCACATTACAAGCTGAAGCTGTTAAACCTTGTGAAGATTTAGTTAACGATAAAACTACCAGTGAACAAGCACAACAAAAAGCCGCCTTAGTTGAGACAAAGTCATCGTCATCGGTATCCTCAGTGCCATCGGTTTCGTTTGAAACAATTGTGGGGAATACCAACAATGAAAAGAAGAAGAAGGAGGAGGAAGAGGAGAAGGAGGAGGGGCAGAATGATGCAACATTGCTGGACAATGTTGTGGCTAAAACAATGCCAGAAAATTCACCAACGTCAGCTGCCCTAGCGGTCAACGATAAAACATCATTTGAAACGCATGATCATGCTCATGCTCATAGTCAAAAGGCTGAAAACCTAGAAGTTACTTTAAAGCGGCTTAAGCTTAAGGATGAAAAGAAACCGCTATTGAAGGCGGTCGTGTTAAATTCTAAAAGATCACTAACACCACCACCACCATCAACATCATCACCATCCTTAACCTTAAAACAGTCCTTGGAACAAATATGTGATAATGAGCTAACAGCTGAAGAAAATATTTTAGAAAATCCTAACAAAAAACAATGTTTCGATCAAGAGGATTTACTAGCAACTCATGTTATATTTAAAGCAAATTTAACCCAAAACGTGGAGAAGATTGAACAAGAAACAGAAGAATCGAATTTAAGTAAAGAGCCTAAGGAGACTTTAAAAATAGCAGTACAGAAAATTTATTTATAACTAAAGCCGCTTTAAAATCCTATACCATACCGCCCACAACAATAGCAACAACAGAAAGTTTGCCGAAAATTGTAACAAATTCAGAAGCTAAAACAAACAATGATAACAATAATAATAATAACAACAATAACAATGCTCATCTTTGTGATAATCCTAATGAACTTAATGATAATACTTGCACATCCACCTCAAGCCCAGCAACAACCTCATCGTCCTCTTCATCATTTGCCTGCAATCAAACGAAATCTAAAAGTTCAACAAGAAAACCATTTAGAATGAAAGTTTTAAGACATAAAATTGTTAAATACGTTACCATTTGTAAAAGTGGCCGAAGTAAAAAACGATCTGGTTATTTTACAAAGACGAAAAAAGCCCTAACAAACCAGTCGAAAATTGTTGTTGTTAAGAGAAAAGAAATATCATGGGGAAATAAGCATAAATTGAAACGTTTAAATGCTATGAGAACGTGCAAGTCTCCTACAATGAGTCCTAAAGAAAACATAAACAGGAACATGATAAAATTCAACAAATAGAAAATGAAACATCATCGACTGTCTCGACAATAACATCAACAACTACGTCATTCTCTTTATCGTCATCATCATTATCATCATCAACGTTGGCAATGTCAAGTGCCACCACAACAACTACAACAACACCTGAAGTATCGAATCTAGTTGAGGAACAAGAAAACATACAAACTTCATCTTCATCGTCATCACCATCATCATCGTCTTCATATAACAACCAAAATACCAACGAAACAGTCAGTCCATCTATGGAGGGTATATCCTCAAACAAGTCTTCTGTGTGTCTCATGTGGAAAACTAAAGCTGCTATGAAAGCAAATGCCAATGACATGCCTGAAGATGTTGTTGTTCATGCACAACAACAGCAAAATCAACAAAATATTGCTGAATCTTCAGCCACAACAACAACAAAGGCAACACCACTAACCGGCTCAGCATGTTTGGCTAAAGAAACACGCACAAGTTCAAAGACCCTTAATGAAAACCAGAGCACCATCAGTAGTAGTAGTAGTAGCAACAACAACAACAACCATCACAGTAATAATAATAACAACAATAACAATAATAATAATAATTTAATGGAGGAACATAGTTTAACAAATAAGGTATTAACTTCAACAGATAATCAAGTCAAGGACATTGAAGATGAAAGCAAACCAAATTTGTACAACAATTTATGGCCGGAAAAGGTTGACCAAAAACAAATTAAGGCCAACATTAACAATGAAATTACTAATATAAATGACAATTATTCACCAAACTCATCATCGAACAGTGAAATAATGAAAAAAGAAAAGTCACCAGAACCTGAACAAAATTTAACGCCCCCCAGCAAACAGAAAGGTGGTTGTATGAAGTTAATAATACAACGTAAACGAGGTGCACGTTTTAAATGCCGTCGCAAAGAAGAAGATGATAATGAAACGCCCCAAATGACAGACAATAATACCCTAGAACCTACAACACCCAAAAGAAGAAGAAAAAAATCTGTAAATTCGAATTTGAAAATAAAACTTGATATGACAACAGAATATTCAATTAAAAAACATGAGGAAAATCAAGATGCAACATATAATAAAGAGGATAACATAAGGTTAGAAGATAATAGTGAGAATGAGGGACGCAAAGTACCCGCATTTAATAGTGATGAAGATGAGAATAAAGAAAATCCTATTGATCAAACAAATCATACAGATTTTGATAGCGATAGTAATGTTAGTGTTTATAGAGATCCTTTGTTAATACGCAATGAAATCCTAGAAGAAGAGACACATTTAATGGATTTTCCAAAACCTCAACTATCAATACAAACTGAATGCAGCAAAGAAATGTATAAGTTGTATAAAGAAAAAGCCAATTTGGAAAGTCCTAAAAAATTAATAGTAAGAGTTCCCTTAACTTCTTTAACACAGGATTTCAAGAGAATGCATCTGACCATGGAACAAGAAACAGAAGAGGATGAAACAGAAATCGAAACTGAACAAAATCAGGAACATGAACAAGAACAAAAAACTGAAGAGCTGTTTAAAATACAGGAAGGCAAAGAAATACCAGCAGACTCACAAACAAATTCTAGTGAAAATGAAGAAGTAAATCATCATAATGCTTCTCTAAACACTAAAATTTCATCAAGTCAAAATGATTTATTGGGATTTTCACAAACTACCGGTGAAGCTTCTAGTTCAAGCTTGGGAACAGCAGATTCTTCCCAACAATCTGTAGAAATGGTGAGATATATTTTGCCTCCCTTATGTTCGGCTTCTTCGAAAATTAATGACTTTATCAATGATTTTCAAAATAATTGCATTGATTCCTCCGAAATTGAGGAGACCTGTGATATGGTACCCCATTTGGGTCCACAAATTAATCAAGAGTTAAGTGATGAAATAAGAGATGTGGAAGATACATTAAATGGTATTTTAAGTGAAATGCATGATAAAGACATGTATACGCCAAGATCAGGAGAAGCAGATGAATTTTTTCCCCACTCGGTATATTCTCCTCTAACCGAATCGCCAACTACACCTTCACAAAGTTTCTACGCTGAAAGTCCTTGCACTATTAACAGTAATCCCATGTCTGTAAGTCCATATGTACATCAAAATATGGACTACAATGCCATGACCCCGCAAAGTAATCACAGCAGTATGGGACATAGTTCTCATATTGGAAGCGTTTGCAGTGTTGGTAGTTCCAGTTCTCATGCGGGAGTTTATAGTGAACATTATCCAACCTACAATGAGTGTTTCGAGGAAACCACACAATCGGAATTGATTGGATTTCAAAATGATATACCCTGTTTTGAAAATATCGATATAAATAATCACGCCAACAATAAAAATGAGTTCGTAGCTAATACGGGAGAATTAAATGAGGAAGAGGATGGACAAAAATTGGCCATGGAGGCAAATTGTAATAATTTACAAAATAATGGTAATGAGAATGTGGAAACTAAAACTGGACAGGAAATTGTCGATTATATAGATTTAAGTGATTACAAAGAAGGATCAGAAGCCAACCAAATAAATTCCCAATCACAAGCTTCCAATACAGAAATGTTACCCCAACAAATAACTTATCAAACCGCAAACGATTACCAACCCTCCTTACAAACAGCTAATAATTTAACTGCCCAACCACATTATATTGTTACCAATACCAACCAGGGACCGATAATTATAGCTAATCCTCATTTAAATCAAGCTACTGAACAAATGGAGGCCTCATTTAAGCCTCATAGCAATAATTTACAATTTGTAACTTTGGGTCAAGCCATGGAGACTCCCAATCACACACCAAATACTTTAGCGGAGATTAGCTGGCCTGCAACTAATAACTACAATCCACAGCCGGTAATAACGGCTAATAATAATGGCACCACTACCTATTTCATTAATGCCAATGGTGAACTATACCAGGCTAGTATACCCACTACAACTTTGCCAAATCCTTCGCTCAACACCATTATAATGCCCACTACCAATACGAATCCAACATTTAACCAAACAAATATGGATAATAATGAGAACTATGTACAGCAAACACAGCCGCCACCAACGCCACAGCCTCAACCACAACCACAAAATAATGGACAATACATAATGTTAGTCAACAATTTGGGTGGTACTCCTCAATACTATGCCACCACACAAACACCAAATCTAAATCAATCACCAGCTCCCAGCACTTCAGCAGTATTATTTCATCCCAGTAAAAATACTACAACAAACTATGTTCCCAACAATAATGCACCCATAAACAATCAAAATAGTAAAACCTCCATTAAGGAACATAATTCTACAAGATCTACCCCTGTACCTATAACACCCAATTTGGAAACAGTATCAGTTGATAATTCTTCATCTTCACAAACTGTGCATCAGAAGGTCAATCAACAATTACAACGACAAATCAAACAACGACAACTTCAACTTTTGCAACCGCGCTCTCCAAATGTTACGCAAAAAATAACCCTTGTCTGTCGTTTCTGTCACAAACGTCCGAAATTCACCAATAATGTTGACTACAGTAATCATATTATAAATACGCATCCTGCAGAAAAACCTTACAATTGTCCACATTGTCCCAAACATTTTTCACGTCGTTTCGAACGTCAACAGCATGTGGCCCAAGTTCATGGTTCTCGTTATCAATGTGCTCAATGTGGTTTGAGTTTTTGTGCTCAACGTGCTTTAGATTTTCATTTACAAAAATATCATGCCAACTTGGGAAGATCTCATCAGCAACAACAACAGCAGCAGCAACATTTACAACAAAACTCCACCTCTAGTACAACAACAACAACAACGACAGCAGCAGCAGCACCACCACCAGCTACCTATCAATTGTTACAACACAATCAGCAACAACGATTGGTTCGCGTGGAGGATGTTCATGTGCAAGTTACTGAAGAAAATAAGAATAAACGTTGTAAGTAAATATATATTTTTTTATTTCTTTTTAATTCTGTTTTGTTTATTCTTTGTTATTTTTTATTTTGCTTTTTTTCATTCTGTTTGCATTGAGAATCAGAGTTGTAAAAGTATAAATTTAATAATTTTTGGAATTTCTTTGCAGCGATTGAATTGACTTTGGAAAGAGATGCTGATATACAAACTTCTCAATCGTTAAATGAAGTTGACTTATTATCCGCCTCCTCTTCTGGCCTTCAAAAACAACAGTCTCGCAAATTAGGCTGTCCAGATTGTAATAGTGGTAAGTTTTTTTCAAAATATTGAAATATTGATGAAACTTTGAACCTTTTTCGGAAATCCTTTCATTAATGTTTTTATAGTGAGTGCTGTTACTTTGCTCGAACAGGTAGTCCATCTCCGTTTAAAATCTACCACGCGTTTGGACACCTTTTTTATACCCTTCAATTCTCTTAAAGCAAGAGCCACTGGCCTTACCTCCGGACAGTTTTAAGGATTATTATTTTACCACTCAAGGGCTTTTTTACCATACTGACATGATGGCAAGTCAAGTCAAATAAAGGTTGAAACATTAAGACTCTTATGAATGAAAGTAGTCTCATTTGTAAAAATTCCTTGATGTAAATTTCAGTATTTATAGAGCCCGTTGTAACAAATGATTGGCTTCTGTTGCCGCAACAGTATATTGCTTATCATACCAATAACTTTTTGGGAAATTGAGACTACTTTGGGGTCTTCAACATTCTCACGAGCTTCAGCAACATACATGCATTTCAATATCCATTATACAGTCAGAATATTTTTTAGAAAACTTGACCTAAATTGGTCTCTGAATTATTAGCAATGGTTCCTGTCTTGTATGTTTTTAAATCTGTATTTGCTTTAACTTTTCATATCAAATAGTTCGAGCATTGAGGTAACCGGCCTGTTTTCCTACCGGATGCGTTGGGAGCACTTTTAAAACAGCTTTCTATTATTTTGGCTTAAGTAACATCATGTGGAACATTCCTTCTCCCTGTACTAAGTTCTCTATCAAAGGAGAAGATCTCTTGGTACTGTTTAATAATATTGTAAACAGTTTGACAATGGACCTATGAATGTTTGTCCAACTTCTTCTCTGGCCAATTTGGGTTTTGTTGCAAATATTTCATAATTTTTGTATGCATTTCTTTCTGATCACTCATTTTAATTAGATTAGCAAAGTTAAGAATTTTTTGATCTCACTTCTTATTTTATTTTTAATTTAAAATATTCAGCTTTAAAATTTGAGTTTTCAATTAATAAAATTTAATTTTAGTTTCAATTTCAAAAGATCATTATTCTAAATATAAAATTGATTTTGAAAAACGTTGCCAACGTTTCTTTTGTTGTTTTGTTGTTTTTTTATTGGCAACTTTTTAATGAAATTTTCATAGGTCATTAAGTAAACTGCTAAGAACAGGAAATCTAAATATAAATTGACACATATGTGAAATACTTCCGCAATTTTAAATATCTTCTACTCTTAGAAAAAGTTACTACAAAGAAATGAAAATTACCCTGCAGTTCCAAAGAAAACTATTAGATTAATTACGTTGTATTTATATAATTTCACTTTATTATACATCAAATGGTTTACGGCATCTGTACCATAAATTTCATAATATTCTTAAGCTCTTCGAAACTTCAAAACTTGTTGAAATCTTTAACCTCTAAATTCAATACGTTCTTGTTACATGCCTAATGGAGATTTGTTTTACTATCTCCAAACTGTTAAGACTGGGTTTTAAATCCACTTCCTTTTTTTTAGAAGTTAAAATTTTCTTTAGATCAATGAAACATAATTAATGTTGATAACTAGAAACGTCTTATGGATTTTATTTCCATAGTTTTCAGAACTGTAAGAAAAATTCTTCATGCAGGTATGGCAAATTGATTTTTCCCAACCATCTGTAGAAATGGTGAGATATGTTATGCGTCCCTTGTGTTTGGCTTCTTCGAAAATTAATAATTTTTATCAATGAATTTCAAAATAATTGCATTGATTCCTCCGAAATTGAGTACCTCATTTAGGTCCACAAATTAATCAAAAGTTAAGTGATGAAATAATAAATGTGAAAGACATGTACACGACAATATCTGGAGAAACAGATACATTTTTTAATCACTCGAAGTACTCTTGGTGTATTAATAGTAATCTCATGTCTGGAAGCCCTTTTATACATCAATATAGGGATAACCTCGCAAAGTAATCACAGCAGCATGGCTCAAAGCTCTCATATTGGTAGTTTTTGCAGCGGCTGTAGTTCCAGTTATCATGCAGGAGTTTATAATGAACACTATTCTACTTACAATGAGTGATTCGAGGAAACCACACAGTCGGAATTGATTGGTTGACACTCTGTTTTAAAATATTGATTGAATGGGATTGAAAAAATGATACATTTTTTGTCACTTTTCTCAAACAGGTTGTCGTCCATCTCCATTTAAAATTGACCACACTTTTGGACACCTTTCTTTTGTGCTCTTCAATTCTCTTTCAGCAAGAGTCCAATATCTCTAGGAATGGAAACAGTATTTTTTTTTTTTTTTTGAAAAATTCCCTGATGTAAATTTCGGTATTTATAGAGCCCGTTCTAACAAATGTTTTGCTTCATTTGCTGCAACTCCATACTGCTTGTCAAACCAATAACTTTTTGGTAAAATTTTGACTACATTTGGGTCCTAGAATTTTTTTCAACATTCCCTCGAATAAAAAATGGCTTCAATTTCTGTGCTCTGTTTATGACCTCTAAATTTTTTAGCATTATTCCTGTCAGGAACTATTCCAGCCTTGTATGTGTTTAAACCTGCATTAGCTTTAACTTTCGTACCACACAGTACTTGCGCTGCTTTCCTACCGCGTGTGTTGGAAGCTCATTTGAAAAAGCTTTGGTTTTAGAAACATTATGAGAACTATTTATTCTACCTAAACCAGGGATTCTATCAACGGACAATTTCTCCTGGTACACGGTTTAATAATATTAGAGAATGTTTGACGCAGACCTTTGAATGTTTGGCAAACTTTTTGTATGACCAAAATGGGTTTGTTGGTCTGTTTCTCATTTTAATCAGACCAACAATGTATTAATTTCTTTGAAATTTAACATAAGATCGGACATGTTTTACAAAGGTAACTGGATCAAGAGAAAAAATCAAACAATATTTGGCTTAGAAGTTCTAATTAAAAATTTTTGTTAAGAATTTTTCGTTCTCACTCACTTAATGTTTTATATTTTATGTGATTTTACCACCAGATTTGTTATAAATTATTGTTAAATTAAAAAAATCCAACAATTAGTTTAATATAATCCGATTCACATTCCAAATATTCAAACGTTTCTATTTTCCATCTTCGACTTGATAGAAAATTATTATTAAGATCGTTAATGATCGAGCAAACAATTCGAAACTAATGTCAAAGAACTTATTTTAAGAAAACAAATTGTTTCTTTTTTAATATACTTCATCTTTCCTCATTTTTATATACGAATAAAAAATTGCCACAAGACAACTCCCCCCCCACAATTCATTTCTTTCCGCCTCAAGTGGAATAGAATAGAATTTTGAAAATAAAATCTCATAATTTTATTCATAACAACTAATAAATATTTATTCATTTTTATTTTTATTTACATTCAGATAATGATGATTGCTGTGGTTCAAACAAAACTCATGATCAACAACACAATATGCAACAAGAAATCAATCTGCAGCAACAGCAGCAGCAGCAGCAACAACAATATGCAGGAAATGAAAGTGTTAATAATCATCAGCAATATCCTCAACATATTACAATACCATCGCCAGAACAAACTGAACCAGATTCAACCACAACATTACGACATTTTCGTAAACGCCAATTATCCGAGGTAACACCACACTTTGCAACCTCCCCATCGTCATCGTCAACATCATCATCATCATCATCCTCTACTTCATCTTCGTCTTCTCTTAACAGTAATAATAATAATAATCATAATGCCGCCACCACTAACAATACTGACAACCTAAACCACAATAGTCCGGACAATATTTTTACTGGTGATATTGCTGCTGCTGGTGGTTGTATTGTCGCCGCTGTAAGAGGTGTTGGGGGAGTTGGATGTAATAGCATTGAACGTTCACTACGTGGTACTCATAATTGTCTATTGTGTGAGGATACGTTTACAAATGAAATTGCTTTACGTAAACATCATCACTTGGCACATGGTGCCACACAAACGATAACAAATACTCCAACCATAATATCTGCCTTAGTGTGTACAATTTGTAAACGTACGTTCCGTATGCGCAACGCATTACAACGGCACATGGAAACGCATGATGTAGAGGGTCGACCCTATGAGTGTAACATATGCCAAGTACGTTTTCCGAGACCCTCCCAATTGACGTTGCACAAATTGACAGTACACAAATTTGAGAAACCAAATTCATGTGAAGAGTGCGGCAAACAATTTGGCACAGAAAGTGCTATGAAGGCACATGCTAAAGAACATGAAGAAGGTAAGTAAAGTTGAAAGGAAAAATTATGCAAATTATGAATGTGATTTTATTGTTTTATTATTATTTTTTATTATTATTATGAAAAAATACATGATTTGTAAGAGGGAGAAAGGAAAATCAGTTCTTGGAAAATTATTTGTAATTGAATTTCAATGATCTTTTTAGTTTTTTATTTATTTAAAGGGAATAAGAAAACTTTAAATTAATTAAAGACTTTTTCGATTAACTTTAGTGTTTTATTAAAATGTTTTAGTATACGAATTTGGAAAAAAAATTATCTTTGATTCCATATTCGTTTAAAGAAAGATTTCTTTCTTTAAGATTAGAGAAATATATAAAGTCCTTAACAGCATTAGGTCCACCAATCGTCTTAGATGTTTGGGTAGCTTTGATGGTCTCTGAAACTTCCTGTTGAGTAAACAACAAAAAAATTCAACATCAGTTTTTTAAGTCTTAGAAGAATGTGGTTCTCTTGGGTCCTAAAGGTCTCATGGTTTTATCTGAAAAGATAACAAATAAAAAAAGAAAGAAAGTGGAACTAAAGAAAAATCGAAGATGTCTAGGAAGAAAAGTTTAAAGAAAGAAGTTGTAAGAACAATGGCTGGGATCAAGGTAGAACCATGCCAATTTTCGAATAATTTCGAATATCCTCCAAATCAGTCAGAGATTGTAACGAATGAAGCTTAAGAAACACAATTATAGACCTCCGAAGGCTGGGCGGTGATAGAGAAGATGAGGAATCTCTTTATTTTTAATGTCAAACAAATGAATTTATTGTAAATCTGATTAAAATGAGTGACCAGAAAAATGGACGTACTAAAATTATTAAATAGTTTTCAACAAAGCCAACAAAAAATTGGCTAATTATTCAAAGGTCTGCCGTCCAACTGTTTCCAACATTATTAAACAATACCGAAATGGTGCATATAATGTTTCCAGAGCTTAAAAAATCGAAAGAAGATGACCTTAGTTCTCAGACTATTTGATACGAAAACTTAAAGATAACGACAGGAACGTAGCTAAAATTTAAAAGCAGATTTGTTGATGCTCTAGAGGATGTTGAAGAAAAGTTGATGGAAAAGTTAAGTGTCCAAAAGCAGTTAAAGTTTCCCAAAAAATTATTTGTATGACAAGCAGTATACAAAAAAAGGTAATCATTTGTTACAACGGACTCTATAAATACCGAAATTTACATCATGGAATGTCTACAAAAAGGGCTGCTTCCATTCATAAGACTTCATAATGTGTCCACTTATTTTTTTGGGCCAACTTGTCATTCACTATGGTAAACAAGCCCTTGAATCGTACAAGAGCAGTAATGTGTTATTTGTAAGAAGAGAGGCAAATCCTTCCAACTTCTAGGAGCTAAAGTCAGTGGAGAGATATTGGGCTCTTTCTAAAAGAGGATGAAGAGCACAACAAAAGGTGTTGAAATGTGTGGTAGATTTTAAACGAAGATGGACTACCTGTTCGAGCAAAGTCACAAAAAGCACTATAAAAATGATAATAGAAGGGTTTTCCGGAAAAGGTTCAAAAATTTATATTTTTATGTAAAGAATTTTTCAATCCCACTCCTTAAAAGGTCCTTTACCAGTTAAGGTCTACCATTCGCGTTAGATGGTTTGTTAGAGTTGTTAATGTCTGCAATTTTCTGTGAGGTGAATGAAAAAAATCAAACTGTCTGGGCATGGTGGAATATATAGTACGATTTAGGGTTTGTCAAAGTTTAGACTTAATCTCACTTTTCAATTAAAAATAAATTATAAAAAAATTTTAAAACTAATATTTTTCCAAAAAAATGTTAAAATGCATAAAAATTTCCACAACTAATAACAATTCAAAAATATGCCTTAAATAAATCATCATAATCCATAGCAATTTACAACCCTAAATTTTATAAAAATAGCATATTTGATGTTTACACAAAATAAAACAAAAAAAAAAAAATATCAAATCCAAAAGAAAAAAAAGACACCATAAACTAATAATCATATTTTTTTTGGTTTGTTTTCATTTTAGCTGCCAGTTTAATAACTGCATCATCAGCATCAGATACAACAGCAGCAACATTGTCGTCGTCATTGGTAGCGGCATCATCATCTATTAGTTCTTCATCAACACCGCCACCACTACCACCACCACAACAATTATCTTCCCGCATATATTATGAAACAATGACAACAAAAACAACATCAATATCAACCTCAACATCATCGTCATCGTCATCCTCAACAATAATAACAAATGAACAAAATATAAATTTACAATCAACAACATCCGGTGAAGATTGTACAACTGCTGCCACAAATATACAAAACAATAATGTTGCTATTTACAATATTCCTACACAAAATGCTATTGTTCCAGGACTAAGCACATAAAATTTGTTGATAATTCTTATTTAAAGCAAAATAAATATTTTCATATATTTTCTTCTATATTGAAATGGAAAAAAAGGAAAAACATCATTTTGTTTCGCTTCGCAAAGAATCAAAAAGAGTTAGAAAAAATAACAGAAAATTTATTTTAAAAATTTTATAAGATTTTTTTTTATTGTAATTATATTAAGTTAGAATTCTATAGTCGGCTATGACGACTCTTCAATACCACAACACCACAAATGTATGTAAAGTAAATACGTTATGTTTTGTACATACACAGACACACATACACTTAAAAGTTTTTCTTAAATCTAAGACCAGGAACACTTAATGAATCATAAAATTAGTTATATTTTTGGCTATAACTGTTTTTGCTACTGAATCGACTTTGATAATGGTAATTAAGTACATATAGCTTCATATTATGGCATAATTTTTGTCCATTTATAACTGACAATTTTCGAAAGATCTTCGCTTGAACTAAAATATCGATCTATACCTTTTAAGATAATGAACCAATTTTGCTGGTTTTAATTAGAAAACTCCTTCTCAGACTATAACAAATACGGAGGCCAAATTTCATTGATCTCTGTCAATTATTTGAATGTGAGCGTGGCATACAACAGATGGATATAGTTAAATCGTCTTAGATTTTGATTTAAAGCAAGAACATATATATTATATGGGACTCTAAAATGATTCCTTCTTAGCGTTACACACGCAATAAAAAAGTTAATATACCCTCTTCACCACGTGTGGTGAAAAGAAAACAATTTGTGGAAATAGATTTAGGTGATTAAGAAAATTAATAATTGTTGTCACATAATTTCATTATTAGTTTCTAAGTAATTTTAATTAATTATAACTTCATCTTGATTAGTTTTTTTTATTGTAAAGAAAATATATTTATGAATTTTAAGTTATTTTTATTAATTTAATTATAGTTTGTTTCGTTTTCTTTAACAAAAGTATGCCGGCTATACTTGAGATGTTAAGATCTATATATATGTATATATTATGTTTTTATTTTTAGTTTTACTTTTTTAAGCCAACAATATTTGACGAATTTATTTGTATTTTTTTAATTTATTAACAATAATTTCATTTCGAATTTTGCTTTAATCTAAAATTTTTGAAAAACTTAAACAAATAAATAGAACTTCATTGCATTTCAAAAATATTGAATTTTTTCTTGACTTGAATTTTTGCCTACAAAAATATGTATTTTGAAAAAATGAAAATCAAACAAAAAAATGTTTGAAATTTTATTTAAAAAAATAATTAAAATTTTCACAAAAAAAATCTGTAAAAATTGCGTTGAATTGTTGATTAAATCCAGCATATTTCTTTTTGCTTTCTATTATATTTTAATAAATTGTATATAACTGAATTAATATTGTTGTAATATAATTAACGTTTTACTAAGAAAAACAAAAAAACAATAAATTTATATTTCTTTTAAAATAGTTAACAAATAATAAATTTACAAACATATTTAATATACAACATAAATTAAAGTATTTTATTAGAATATTCAATTATTAGGTATGTATAACAAGTGAGTTCGAAAAATGCTTAACACATGTTTTTTATTAAAACTTTGAACCCAAATTTTATTTGACTATTTTGATCAAACTTGCTGCATAATAGATCAGGAAATTTCCCGCAACTTACCGGTTAAAACGAGTTCTATAAATATCAAAATTTACATCAAACATTCCTGTTTAGTCTTTCTAATGTGTCCGCTTTTTTGTCCTGACTCCCCTTTTCTGTAGTATTGAGTATATATAATCACGTGGCAACCCGTAAACAAAATTTCTAAAAAACCTGAACTAAAATTTTTATGAAAAATACCAGGCGAACAGAATTGCTAAATAGCAAATTTTGTTTAATGCAAACAGCCCTAAAATAGGCTTTACTATTATTCAACAAAAATTCCAGCATATAACAGGGTAACACTAACGATTAAATTGAAATATTAACAATCCCAAAAATATGCTACTGATTTTTAATAACTTGAGTTTTTAATGAAGTTTCTCCATCAATTTTATTACATTTTTTTTAAAATACACGTATATATTTTGTTTAGGTATATTTGCTTTATATCTATTCGTAATATATAATCTTCAAATCAAAATTTATTAATCACTATTTATGTTTTATATACTTAAAAAGCTAAAGCGGTATCAAAAACAAATAGAAAACACACATATAATAATAATTGTCTTAAAATTTTATGCTTAAAATACACAACAGACATTAAAAACTGATCAAATTTTACGATACATCTGTTATTATAAACAGAAATGCTGGAATATTTTTGTGTTTTCGTTTTTAATCATAATACCAATCCAAAAATAGTAAGGCAAAGGACATAACTAATAGGAAAAATAGTGACCAAACCCGTAGACCAGCATTACGTTGTATTGCCTGTTTGATTTGTTCGTTGGCATCTTTAACATTTTCCGTAGCACCTACGACAGCATTAACAATTCGTTCGATGTTGTGTTGTTGCAAAGTAACCTGAAAATATATGATTGTTGTTAATAAAATTAAATTGCACTGCTAAATAGTCCGGTAGCAAAAATAATTTAATGATCTATCTGTTCAAAATGATGAGAAAGCAACAGTCATTTATAGTTTTCGTCTTTTTCACAACAATTTGATCTTCACTCTAGAATGACCTGTATTACACTAGGCCAAAGTTTGTCAACTCTGTGACAGCTGGATTAACTAAAAGTTGTTTTTCTCAGGCGTTTCAACGACCCGAGTCACACTCGCCAAAGATTATCAACCCAGCGACAGTTGTATTCAAGTTCTATCACTAAAAAGATTTATTGGATATTGCTGAGCCGTTACAACAACAGAACTGTTACAACAAAGTGTACGTGTGAAATAAGCTGAATTTGTAGTCGAAGTTCGAGTCGGTAATCTGTATTTTGGGCACCTCAAATTTAAATAAACGCAGAACAAAAATTCCTGGTCAAGGTACAGCGTTATGTTTTTTTCTTATGAATATTACTGGTTGCTTAGAAAGCTCACCTTAGGCGGTTCTCGACACCATTCTTAAACTTTTCTCGTTGGACGAGTTTATTATTGGAGGATTCTGAGCAAGTTTGAATTGGGACTTGCCTCTTTAAGGCCTCCTTTAGAATACTTCTATGTAAAAATTAGCAAACAGCAAAATTGGAGTTTGAATGTCACGATTTGGGCATTCAAGATCGGATAGCCTTCGGTATATGAGGAAGACCAACTAAAGAAAATTATTGCTTTTATTACTGGACACTGTCACATAGTGAAGATGGTGGTGAAATATAATTCAGAACTTCAGGATGTAGAAGGACCTAAACGCTGGGTAGGATCGGACAAATATTGGGCTAAATAAGACCATTCTACGGAAAAGCTGGCTAATTAGAACACAAACTTTTTCGATATTTCTACTATGAAACAAACCCAAATCCTTTTCTTATCATTTTACTCTACTAATCTTTTGAGCTGACAACTTAACGAAGTGATCATAATAGATCACTTAAGACCACAGAGGCTGAGGATACACCCTTTCATATCCACATTCCTTCCCTCTAAAACTTAGCAACTTATTACTTTTTAGTAAAGTTTCAGAAAAATTTATAATATCATTTTCTGTTAGCCATAAATGATTGCTTATTGGGAAAATATTTTTTATTATTAATTCAGTCTTCTTACTTACCTTTTCCGTAAATATATCCTGTAATGTAGCAATATCCACAACATTCTTTTCTATAGCCTCTACTTCTTCCGATACACCCAGTAGTTCATGATACAATTGCACATTTTCCTCTTCAAACATTTGCACATCTTCAGGACTCAATGATTTCTCCGCCTCATCGACCAGTTGTTGAGATTTCTGTATGTCTTCATCCAAAGCTACCTGAGCTTTAGAATCTGTAGTTAGAGCTGCAGAAGAAATATTGCGGATTATAGAAGATTCCTCTCCAATTCTTTTACTACTACTGGGCGCTGTTATATCATCGTCATCTAAATCCCAGCCTTCAGTTACTTTAGTACTTGAAGAATTTTCACGATCCAATTGTAAATCTCTGCTTGAGCTATTCGATACTGTAGAAGTTTTTCGAGACCTTTGTTCTCCTACCGGTCTAACGGGTATCTTTTTCTTGTCTGAGGCCAATTTAAGTAAACGATATGTTTCCAATTCATGTTGTACACGATATTTTTTCTGTTCCAAATAAATATTTTGCACAGCCTTTAAATAAGATGTTAAGAGTTCCAGCACAGCCTCGATATGTTCTTGCTGTTGTGGCTTTCTTTTGGCCTTTTTCCAATCGTTGCGCATTTGTCCCAAGTATTGTGTATAGAAAGTAACAAACTTTTCTGATTCACGATCAATAAGATCCCTCTGTTCATCAGTCATTTGAGCAGCACTCTTCAAATGTTGACCAATCTTCATATAAGCCGAACGATTTTCAATTAGAACATTGCGCAAAGTTGTGATTTTATTGCACACCTCTTTGGCCTGTTTAGCAAATTCATCCCGATGTCCATTAGTGTTGGCCGAAGATTTGGGCAATATACGTTTGGGATCCAATTCTCCTTTCCGTTGGAGTTTAACGGTCATTACACCGGCTTTAAACAAATGTGTTATGTCCATTTTGCACGCTAAAACTTGAAGAAAGTTTTCAATATAAAAAATTTATTTTAAAAAGTCCTTAAACGTAAAGGAATTTTAAAGAAAACTTTAAAGTTTTGTTAAATTGTTGACACATCACTAAAAAACATCATGATTCTTATAACAATTTTGACAGCTGTCAAAAAAATCAGCTGTCAGCTATGATGGAGAACAGTGTTGGAAAAGATATAGATAAAAGTGTGGAAAAGTGTTAAGAAAAATGAATTTACGTTTGACTCAAATTTTAATCAAATATTTTAATAAATTTATTAAAAAATTAATTTGTTCTTATAAAAAATACTACAAAATTCTACATTGCCGTTTAGATTTCGATTTTGTACCAGCAGCTCTAACAGCTTCTTCGAAAACCTGTTGTATATTAACTCCATCCTTAGCCGAACATTCGACTAGTGTATAAGCATGTATTTGTTCCTTCATATAATGACCCTCCTCGGTAGTAACAAGTTTTTCAGAATTTGCTACACGTAAATCCAACTTTGTTGCAACTAAAACGATAGGAATTTTTTTAGTATAATGTTGGATTTCGGGCCACCATTTTCGTTCAATATTTTCGTAAGATTCACGATTGTCAATGGCATAGCAAAACAGGAAACAATCAGTCTATTATGAAGATAATGATAAAAAATAGGTTTATCAAGTTTTTATTAATTTTAGATGATATGAATTTGTGTTAAACAAATTTAGCCTAAAGATAGATTTTAGTTAGGTGTTCTTTTCAGTTGGAAGTAAATTAAATAAAATCCAATCTAATGGACATTCTAAAATATGGAGAAAGCCTAACACTGCATATGCAAAAAATATTTCACAAAAAATAAAATTTTTATTGCAATAATGGATAATAATGTTTATCTTCATATCTTCAAAACATGGCAGTCACTATGTTTATTGCTAAACAAAGGAATTATTGGTAATCTGATAAAAATGAGTGACCAGAAAAAAAACGTAAAAATATTAATAAACAAAAATTAATAAAATATTAATCAATTTGGTCCTAAGAAAAGTAGACCAGCATTCAAAGGTCAGCCTTCAAACTGTTTCCAATGGTATTGAACAGTACCAAGAGTACCTGTCCGTTGATAGTAAAGCTAGTTTAAGTAGAAGGAATGGTCCACATGATGTTTCAAAAGATAACAACCGGTTAGTTCAATGCTCGGATGATTTGGTACTAAAAGGTAAAGTTAATTCAGGTTTAAAAACATACAAGGTTAAAAAGTTCCTTACAGGAACGAAGCTAAAAATTTCGAAGCCAAAAACAAAGCAAAGAAATTGCAGTAAAGTTTTATAAATAATGACGAATCGTATGATCTGGCAGATTTTCAAGCTTTTAATAAATTGATCACCCTTCATAGCAATAGATATGCCTATAGTTTTGCTCCACCAAAAACTATTATTTTTAATTTTTTAGTTATGGTCTTGCTTCAATAGATATTTCGGTTATACTGTTAAACAAAGTTCTTAAAAATAAATAATAAAACAACAAAAAATATTGATATGGAATTATATTACTTACATTTGGATAACTTAAAGGCCTTAAACGTTCATAGCCCTGATAATCCACAGTATCGCATAATCTTAATCTATATTTCTTATCATCCACACTTATACTGCAGGAGTGATCATCGAAAGGTAGTGTAGGCCCTTCAGGAAATACATTAAGTGTACATCTTATAATCAGACTAGTTTTTCCTACAACAGTATCACCAACTATAGTGATCTTTAGAACAATTTCTCCATTTGACATAATTTTTATCACTAAACGAAAAGAAAATCAACATAAAATATTCTGTAAAGAAAAATAAAATTAATTATCAAAAATAAACGGATAAAAAATTACAAAATGAAAAATGATCAAATTACTCATTGTTATATTTCCAATCTATAACGAAAATTTTTATATACATCCATGCATATGTATGTACATGAGTGAATTAATTAAAAAATATATTGTGGGAAAATTAATTTCTTAAGTTATTTTTTTATGTTCGATTTTTGATATAAATTATAATTTAGAAAAATCTTTTAAATGTTAAGGGATTTAAAGGGAAATTAGAATCTTTTGTTGAATAGATGACACATCACTATAAATGCACTAACGTATGCCAAGATATCTTCCACAATAATTTTTCGAAGATGGGATTGCAAAACCCGAGATTTTGTAAATACCCAATTTTAGATATTTGGAATAATCTAAACAAGTAAGAATAATGATATATTAAGCTATGCCGATTACCCTCCGCCACAAATGCATGTGAAGCAAAACGTTAGGTTTCGTACATATACACTCACAAATACACCCACAAATGTATACATATTTACTTAATGTGTCATAAAATCTTTCTATATATAAAATAGGAAGTGTATATATTAGAGATGAGCGATATTTTTAGTCTGTGATTTAATTACTGTGTTTGGTAAATCACTGATCACTACAGTGACAGAAATTATGAAATAACAGTTATTAATAATGTCATACTTTTCCCTTTTGTTGAAAAAACATTGTTAATATACATCGTTCATCACTTGTGGTGGTGGAGGGTATAAAAAATAAAATGAAATAATGCAAATAATAATTTTAGACATTTACAAGGACCGTCAAAAGTTGAACCGAGCTGATCAACTTTAAAGGGTCACTGATTACACCCCTGTTTTCTGTCTATCTATCTAATATATATCTAACTATATAAAATAGGAAGTATGTATGAATGTATGCATGTATGTATGTATGTATGTATGTATGTATGTATGTATGTATGTATGTATGTATGTATGTACATACAAAATTAAGCAAAATTTGATAAAATAGTCACAGAATAATCCCAAAATACCCAAATGTTATAAAAAATTCCGATAGGCCTAGGGGAAGAAGTACCCCGCATACAAAGCAAATATTCATTATCGGGTATCTAAAGAATTATAACAGTGATATTTCTCAAATTTAATCCGGACAACTTTTTCAAGGAACTATTTTAATGGACTTAACGTAGGACGGATAAACTAGGGGAGGGGTATCGCTCATACAAAGCAAATATTGAATATCTAAAGAACTATAACAGTGAGAGTTCTCAAATTTGGTCCCAACAACTTACTGAAGGAACTGTTTTACTGGGTAAAACGTAGGACAGATAAGATCAGGGAAAGGGTACCGCCAAACAAAACTAATTTTTTATTTTAGTTAGTTATATTTTTGGCAATAACTTTTTTCTACTGAACCGAATTTGATTATGTTTGGAATGATAATGAAGTACACATAACTTAATATTAGGACAAAATTTCATTCTAATTTATCGATTTATAATTGAAAATTGTCAGTACTATAACAAAAACCAGGCCAAATTTCATTGAGCTCTATCAATTATTGTGGATGCGAGCATAAAAAAGGTAATTTTCTTAAAAAAATGTAATTAAGATGGTACTGACTCATATTCATGTTATTGGCACGATCTGAGATCAAACGATGTTCGGATGTCAACACTGAATTTCGGCATTGGTAGTGTTATGGTTTGGATAGTATTTTTAGCAGTTGGCTAATCTAAAATTTGTTTTGTTCCAACAAAAATATATTCATTATAATACAATTTATAATGAATTGTTGGAAGATACTCTTCTCTCTTTTATGGATGAAACTTGCATATTGAAGCAAGATAATGCTACGATACATGTTCATGATTTAACGAACACAGCGTACCTCTGTTGGACTGACCGATAAAGCCCGTAAAGTTTATTCAAGAAAGTTTGGGAGGAAATAGATTCGAATCTTCTTAAAAAAATTGTTGAATTAATGCCAGAACATATTTTTTAGTTAATCCAAAACAAAGGATAATCCATTATTAATAATGCTTTGGAGACTGATAAACCTAAATGCGTTTATGGGAAAATACTGTATTTCGTACATATACCATCACATATACACTCACAAACGTATACAATATATAAGTTTTTATTGAATATAACACAGAAACACTTGTTGAGTAATAAAATTAGTTAAATTTTTAGCTATAACTGGAACTTAGATGTTTCCTTAAATATCGGTCTAAATCGTTTAACATAATGAAAAAATTTTGAGGGTTTTAAAAAGGAAACTTTTCAGGACTATAACAAATATTCAGGCCAAACTTCATTGAGCTCTATCAATTATTGTGAATGTGAGCGTGCCAACAACACACAGACAGACGAACAGACAGGCAGACATAGCTAAATCAATGCAGATTTTGAATTGATGCAAGAATATATATACATTATGGGGTCTGAAAGTATTCTTTCTTAGCGTTACACATGGAATAACAATGTTAATATATCTCGTTCATCACTTGTGGTGGTGGAGGGTATAAAAAATAAAATGAAATACAAATTTTTAGATATTTACAAGGACCGCCCGAGGTGGCATTTACGCCCCTGATAAATATATGTGCTTCTGTTCCTCCAAATCACTCCAAAATCATCTCTGCTCTTGTAAAGATATTAAGATATCTCTTACGGTTAAAAAGTCGCACAATTATTTCCAAAATATCGATTTGAATACCGATTTGACCGAGTCTGACTCGGGTCGTTCCGGAACGGAGAACCAATTGTCGTGGGAATTTGAGAGTTGTTTGAGATTTATTCTTTTAGTGATTGACATTAGTCTTATTACTTTTTTACTCTATATGTTTTTTTAATAAATTATTCAGTTTTTATTATAGAACTCCACATTGCGATTTTTTTAATTTAGATTTCGTTTTTATTGCTCTAACAGCTTCTTCGAAAACATGTTGTAAATTAACATTTTTCCAGGCCGAGCACTCGACAAAAGAATAGGCATGAATTTTTGCCTTTAAACTGTCACCTTCTTCAGTGGTGACAAATTTTGGCGTTATTTCTATGCGTAAATCCAATTTAGTGCCCACCAAAATAATAGGAATTTCATTGTCATATTGGCGAATTTTGGGCCACCATTTACTTTCGATATTTGTAAAGGTGTCACGATCTGAAATTGAGTAACATAAAAGAATACAATTGGTCTGTAAGGAAAAGGTGAGATGAAAACAAAGATTGGAATATTAACTAGATTTCAGATTAAAGTTTATAAATGAAAAAGCTCTAATAACATTAAAAATCGATTTCTTAAAAAATCTTATGATTAAAGAGTCGCAACTTACATTAGGAAAACTTAAAGGATTTAAATTATCACGATCCTCTTGGCACGGTGTCTCGCATAAAGTCAAAGTATATTTCTTATCATCAATATATATTATGGCACTAGTTTGCATATCAGAATCAGTTGGTATAGTATACTCAGGATATTTATTTTTTGCAAAAACTTCAATAAGACAAGTTTTGCCCACACAACCATCTCCAATTATGGTTAAATATAAAGGTCTTATGGTGCTCGACATAGTTTCTGTAATTAAATATAGAGAAATTTTGTTTACAAATTAATTTTCAACACGAATTTGTACAGATCTGTCACACCCCAGCACAGTGACTATAATTAAAAAACTAACGCAAATCAAATGAGATCTTTTATTTCAATCTTTTATTAATTATCTATTATTATTCTGTATTAAACATAGACATTGTGGTAGATGAGAAGATGAAAAGTGAAGATAACAAATACTCAACTTGATTTTAAATAATATAATAAACTATAAAAAGAAAAAGTTAATTTAAAAAATACTAAGGAGTTAGATCGAATAATTCTTAACACACGTTTTTCATTAAAACTTTGGACCCAAATATTATTCGATTTTTTATTTGAATCAAGTTACCTTTATAGAACACGTCAGTTATTAAGTTAAATGAAATCAGTAACCAAATAAAGTGCATACTAAAATACTAGCTTTTACCCGGTGAGCTTTGCTGTAAAAAATCAGAAATTATGTCGAAATTTCATGCAACGGGAATTTTGTCAAATCCCATTTATCATATTCGTTCAAAAAAACCATTTCACAGGAAAGTGACAAGATTTGGATTAAATATTAATTCGATAATTTATAGTTGGTATATATAGGATCTACTCTTCTTTTTCCTTTGAATGACCTCATCTACCATCCATTTCCTCTCGTAAAACTGTTTTACGGGAAAATTATTGGGGCTTAATTTATGTTGTATGAACAGTATTATGGTCCTAACTGCCCTATATTCTTTCAGCACTCTAGTTATAATAATTCCACAGATAATAGATAGTTAATAATTGCATTGCATTGGAAGTACCCCTTCCTTTGATCCTAACCATTCTATATTTTGTCCAGTAAAACTGTTTCTACTTATTGAGAATGTAGTACTTTAGATATTCGAAAATTAATATTTATTTTTTATTTGGGCTACCGCTCCCCTGATCCTATTCATTAAATTTTTTTCTAGTAAAACTCTTCGGTGGAAAACTAATTGGGATGAAATCTTAATGCCCTCACTTCACCAGTTCTTTAGACATCTGATAATCAATACCTAATTTTTATGAGGCTACCACTCCCCTACATTTTGTCCAGTAAAACAGTTGTTGGAGAAAGTAATTGGAACCGAAAATTTTCGCTGTAGTAGTTCTTGAGATATTCGATAATCTTATCCCCAGTCCTATCCGTCCTACATTTTGTCCGGGAAAGTTATTAGAACTTAATTTAAAATTCTCGCTGTTATAGCCCTTTAGATATTCCGAAATCAATAATTTCTTTGTATGGGGATACCCCTCCATCTGGTCTTATCCGTCCTACATTTTGTCCAATAAAACAGTTCGATGAGATAGTAATTGGTACCAAATTTGAATCTTTTATAGTTCTTTAAATATTTGATAAACAATATTTGGTTTGTATGGGAGAACAACTCCCCTGGTCCTATTATAATTTGTATAACCTATTTTACTTTAGGGTATATTGAAATATTTCTGGAAAAATTAGCCCAGCCGTTTTGGAGTTCATACGTTACATACAACAAAACCCAAATAGTCTCTACAAAAAGTTGACCAATAATTCAAGATCAAAGATAGAAAACTTAATTCAGGAAGAAGGAATACTCCACATAATGTTTCTAAAGCCAAACTGTCCCCGGAGAACTTTTCCATTGATAGAAAACTTAATTCTGGTAAAAACAAAGGTCCACATAATATTTCTAAACCCAAAAAAAAACAGTCCCGGAAAACTTTTCCGTTAATAGAATTATTAATTCAGGTAGAAGGAATGGTCCACATGGTGTTTCTTAAACCAAAAAGTAAAAGCATTTTCAAAGAGCTCCCAACTCATCCGGTAGGAAAGCAGCCCGGTTAGTTCAGTGCTCTGATTATTTGGTACAAAAAGTTAAAGCTAATGCAGGTTTTAAAAATGTACAAAGCTCAAAAATTTCTTAACAGGAACGCTGCTAAAAATTTATAAGTCTGGAAATTAAAGTCAAGATTTCTAAAAAATAAATATTCCTGCTGCATAAAGGATGTAATGGAAGTTTTTCAGAACTTCTTGATCAAAAATTAAATGTTGCTGATGCTCAGGCGAGTGTTGACGAAAAGTTTTTCACCCAAAGCAAAATTTTCCAAAAAATTCGTGGTATGATAAGCAATATGTGCTTGTGGCAAAAAAGACAATCATTTGTTACAACGGTCTCTATAAATACCGAAATCTACATCAAGGAATGTTTACAAAAAAGGCTGCTTCTATTCACAAGCTTTCATAATCCTATCACTATGGTAAACAAGCCCTTGAGTGGCACAAGAGCAACAATGGGGTATTTTGCACCAAAAAGATGGAAATTCTCAAACTTCCCGAAGCTAAGGACAGAAAAGTGATATTGGGCTCATTTAGATAACACAGGTGTACAAAAGTGTGGTAGATATTAAACAGTTTGGTCGAACAGACTACCAGTTAGACCAAACTGACAAAAGGCACTATAAAAACGTCAATGGAAGGGTTTCCAAAAAAGATACACAATTTCAATACTATATTGTAGGTAAATTGTAATAAAAATTTCAATCAAAAATTGCAAATAAAACTGTAATTTATTGGTTTTAATCAACATATATGTATATATGTGTGTGTTAAGAATTTTACTTACCTCCAGAATTGTATGTTGATTTCTTCGAATATTTTATTTCTTGAAATTTTTTTTATTAAATTTTCTTAAATAAATTTTTTATTTAATTTTTTCAGTTCAGTTTTTTGTTTACACTTTTCATGTCAATTCATGATTTGTCTTCTTTGCGGCGATCGACTGCAAACTGCTTATTTACAACAGAAAACAAAAAATACACTGTGATGACAGGCAACATTTATATCACAAATTAAACTTATACAAAAGAAAAAACATACGGAGAAAGCGATTTCTTAAAATTTTAAATAAATAACGGTAAACCAGAGTATTCATCTCTCTTTTTGCGATTTGATTTGCTCTTTAAATTCTGAATTATTTATAATTTTTTGCCGTGTATTCTATCGCTGTCATTGAATTAGGTTCCTCTTCCTTTTAACTGCTAACATTCACTGATGTGTAATAACACAAACAAAACAACCCGCCATTTAGTATCGTAAACAAATTAAGTCGATTTTGCCAAATTAAGTTAATTGTTAAGAAATTTCTTAAAAAAATGCAGGCATTCCTAAAAACAGGCAAAACAACCACAAGCGAAAGAACTCAGGCAAGCACATCAACCGGTCAACAGTCTGGAGAACGTCGTAAACCTCCAGCACCCTGGGTAGAGAAATAGTGAGTTTAAATAATTTTCAGCATGTTTTCCTTTTAAATACATATTGCTAACAAATATTTTTTCGTTGAAATTGCAGCCGTCCCAAAAGTGTGGAAGATGTAGTAGAACAAGGTGAGGTGGTGGCAGTGTTGCGCAAATGTGTAGAAGGTGCCGATTTGCCAAACATGCTTTTGTATGGTCCTCCTGGTACCGGCAAAACTAGTACCATATTGGCAGCAGCCCGCCAGATATTTGGTGATATGTTTCGTGAAAGAATTTTGGAATTGAATGCTTCCGACGAACGAGGCATTAATGTGGTGAGATCAAAAATAAAAAATTTCGCTCAATTAACTGCTAGTGCCACTAGACCTGATGGTCGTCCTTGTCCACCTTTTAAAATTATCATTCTCGATGAGGCTGATTCTATGACACATGCTGCTCAGGCGGCTTTAAGAAGAACCATGGAAAAAGAAAGTCGCAGCACTAGATTTTGTTTGGTTTGCAATTATGTGTCACGCATCATAGAACCTATTACCTCAAGATGTACAAAATTCCGATTTAAACCATTGGGTGAAACACATATAATAGAACGTTTGCGTCACATTTGTCAACTGGAAGGTGTAAACATAGAAGAAGATGCCTATAAATCTATAGTGGACATATCAGGTGGTGATATGAGACGTGCTATTACCACATTACAATCATGTTACCGCTTAAAGGGTGCTCAACATACTATTACAACTTCTGATCTATTGGAAATGTCTGGTATTATACCAGAATCATATTTAAAGGAATATTTAGATGTTTGTCGTTCGGGTAATTATACAAAACTGGAAGATTATGTGCGTAATATTGCCTATGAAGCATATAGTATTGGACAAATGTTGGAACAATTTAATGAATATGTATTGAGATGTAAATCTTTAACAGATATGCAAAAAGCTCGTATATGCGATAAATTGGGGGTAAGTTTTTGGAAGTTTTTATTAAGATATTTTTCTCATGATTTTTTTTATTCTTAGGAATGTTCCTTCCGTTTGCAAGATGGTGGTTCGGAATATTTACAAATTATGGATTTAGGTTGCGCCATTATATTGGCTTTACAGGAAAAATAAACTGAATCAAAGGAAATAATTTTTATGATTCTAAATATATAAATTAAGATTCATTGTACTTGAATTTTAAGTTAATTTTTAATTACTTCTTGCATTTCATGTTAAATTTCCTATACGAAGCATCTATTTTCTTATTAAATATTTTATTGTTAAGTTTTCTTTAATAAAATTATAATTTGCAATAATATTTATGAAGAAAATTTTACTTTAATTAAATATCTACCTTAATAAGTTGGCTGAAAGTTTTTCCATCAACCTAAAAAATATTTTTAGTGAACGTATTGATTAAGGTTAACAAAAAACCAACACATAATTACTAAATTTATAAAATATTGAATTTATTTGCATTAAAAAATATCAATAGACTTAAAATTAAGGTACCACTTCAAATTCATCTTCATCACGTTCTCGTTTAACACCGCCTCCACCACTACCTCCTGAAGTGCCAGATGAGCCAGTAGTTATAATACCCACAGAATCGCCATCAACTTCCATTTTAACGTCACCACCACTAGAATCTTGATTAGTTACCATTGATGTTAGACCCTGTTTACTATCGACAGAAACAGTTTTGGCAGTGGTGGTAAATTTTATAACAGGTTTGGGTATGGTAACAACTTGAGTTTTTGGTGCCATAACAGATTGGCGTTTAGAAGAGCCGCCAGAACCAGCACCACCAGATTTTATTTGAGTTTTTATGGTGGACCTAGAATCTAAAGCGGATTTTGTCATTTTTTTAGATTGAGTAGCAGCACGTAATTTGTAATTGCAGGCGGATAAACAATAACGATCGGGTGGTAAACGCAAGCCACAATGAGGTTTAATAGGTGGCAAAGGCATAGCATTACGGACTTCAGCCAGTTTGGATATAATCTAAAATAGAAGCAAATAAAATTATGTTGCTTTTGATTTATTTATTAAATAAACTTACATGTCTAGGTGGTGGGCAGGTGAATGCCTTATCTAAAACAACTTCAGTGGCCAATTTGACATCATCCAAATCTATGGTTTTCTTGCGGGCATGATTAGCAAACACTTTAGCATCATCCAATATGCATGTCACATAACCTTTATGTTTGTTTTAATATTAAATTAATAAATTTTAATTGATATTTTTTCCAAATACTTACGGTAGGTAAACTCTAATAACTGATTGATAACTCTAGGTTCATATTCTTGTATACCCAAATCCTTTAAAATGGACATTATAACCTGAGCATCTTTGGGCACATGTTTAACTTGTGTATTGATTTTAGTTTTTTCTAATTTTTCTTTTTCTGTAGACATTTTTTTACTTCTTTGCCATTAATTTCAAGCAAAAAAGAAAAACAAAACAGTCTTTTTTTCTTTTACACAATAAACAAAAAAGTAAATTTGTGTATGCTTGTTCTTGTATTTTGACAGTTCTGTAATATGACATATATGATAGCTTCTTGTTATAAAAGTAACATTCTGTGCTGCCAATTTGAGTGAAGAAAGTTTGTAAATGGTTTTTATACAATCAGTGTTGCCAGTTCGAATTTTTTGTTTAATTTAGCAATTTTGAAGTGAAGTGGAAAGTTAAGTTTTAGAGATAAGCGGAAATTTTAGCAATTTGTGTTCTTTTTAGATGATAAGAATATTGTGCGAATAAGTAGTTCTATATAAAATTTATTGGTATTTTAGAAAAATATTAAACAAGTAAGAAAGCTATATCCGGCTATGTCGAATCTTTAAAACCCTCCACCACAAATGCGTTAAAAGCAAATGTATTATGTTTTGGAAATACATAGCGTACTTACATATACACTCACAAACACATACAATATATATAAAATTATTTCTTTTATATAACAGCAACACTTAATGAGTCATTACATTAGTTATATTTTTGGCTATAACCTTTTTCTACTGAATCGATTTAGATAATTTTTGGAATTTTAATGAAGTATATATAACTTAATATTATAATAAAATTGTTTATTAATTTGTCAATTAATAACCAATTTTATGAAATGTCTTCCCTTGAATATATAGGTTATGTCAGACTTTGTTCTATATATCTAAATATATTGAACCAATTCTGCTGGTTTGAAATATTATTGAGCTCTATCAATAATTGTGGATGTGAACGTGTCAATAACAGGTAAACGGACAAAATCGATCCCGAATTTGATTCGATATAAAAAAATATGCATTATGAGGTTTTATATATTTCCGTTTTAGCGTTACACACAGAATGACAAAGCTAATATGCCCTCTTCACTACTTGTGGTGGTGAAAGTTATAGAAATAATACAAAATGTTTCACTGTAGAGCAATCTTTTTTAAGTAAATCTGTTACTTTTGATCGGCTGGTTAGATTCAAACGAAATTTGATATACTGTTAGAAGTGTAGCATTACAATTTGAAAATGAAAGACCATAAAGAGACGATGTTATGAAAAACAGTGTCTCAGACTTCAAAATTGTTTAAAATATTAAAAAACCTGCACCCTCATTCCATCTATTCGATCAAAAGTTACTGGATTATATCCAATCAAATCTGCGCTAGTTTTTTTTTTCATTTTTAACGCTAAAATCCAATAATTGCAATAAACTGACAATAATCGTTTGGTAACACTGGTTTCAATTGTCAACTTTATAGCGGGAATTTTCAGTTGCGTTACAAATTTCTTATAAGAAAATTAAAATTGTTACTCTCGTGTTAATAAAATAAAAAATAATTAAAGTTAAAGTTGTAATCAAAAGAAAATGTGTGTTTAATATAGAAAATAAAATATTTATTGTTATTTTTGTGAACAAAACAAAGTTCTTGGTGTATATTTGTTTGCGCAATGGTTGTGTATTTGCAATGGAAACTTGCAAAGGAGTATAAATATAAAGAAGGTATAGCAAAAACTCAGTTAAAAAGTAAGTATTACAGTCTGATTTCTTAGAAAAATTTAATTTAGTTAATCTTAGTTCATTTTTGGTACGTGTTTTTTAACAAAACGAGAAAAGAAAAAAATATGTTTTTCTTTTGTTACTTTTGGCAAGCAGAACTGTTAAAACTCTTAGACATATGTGAAAGCTACATTTCATAGAATGTAATATTCTCTGTTTTTGCTGTCAACATTATAGCGGGAATATTTAGTAGCGTTAAAAAAGCTTATAAGAAAATTTTAATTTTTACTCCCATTTTAATAAAATATGAATTAAAGTTCATATTGCATTAAACAGAATTTCGTGTTTAATACGGAAAATAGAATATTTGGTGAAATTTTTGTGAAAAAACAATTTTATAGTGTTTTGTGTAAATATATGTGGAAAGTTTATTTAATTGCAATGGAAACTTGCAAACCAGTATGAATAACTTTATATTTGGTATAACAAAAATCCCTGTTAAATAGTAAGTGATACAGTACATAAACATGGTTCTATAAGAAAAACAGATTTAGTTAATTTAAGTTTTTCATACGTATATTTTATTTTAACACAAGAAAGAAATATATTTTGATTATGTTACTTTCCTCAAGCAGTGCTTTTTAAACTATTAACATATATATGAGCTATATTTGCAGCGGATATACTTAACAAAATCAAAGGAAATTAAAAAATTTTCGAGATTTAAATTTCAAAAATGAAAATTGTATTCACTTCATGCTTCTTTTGTTAATACCAGCGAATGGTAAATTAAATGAATTATCCCTTAAAAGATTTTTCGATAATATTTTTTTATTTTAAAAAATTGTTATTCACAAATGCCGAATTTTTTATACCCTTCACCTTTGCTTATATGGAGTTTTTTGTGTTTTTGTTATTAAGCAACGTTAAACGATAAGTCCCCAATATAAAAAGGCTTTAATAATATTATCACTTGTAGAAGAAGGATAAAATGACAGCCATTACTATAGCCTTTATATGAGTCAACATCGCTTCTTTAGGGCTTTTTTCTTTTATTCAGATCCCGAGTAGTTTTCGCTCTCACTAAAACAAAATTATATAAAAAGAGTCATTAATAACTCGCCTATTAATGAGCGGATTTCGTAAATAAATTAAAAAAAATCAGGACAAAATTGCCTTTTTTTGCATATAGATTAAGTCCATGTATACCATAAGAGGTTTAAAATATAATAATATCTCGAAAAACAAATTTCGAGAAAAAAAATTAGTAATCAGTGCCATAACCAAGTCCATAGGTCTCATAGTGGGTTTCAAATATCAGAAAATATATTTTTGTCTATAACGCCGGAACTAATTGTCCGATTCATTTCATGTGTTCAGTGCATAAATCCGTTAAATTAATTGAAATCTAACTGTGAAAACATTAGTTCTCCAAATTTTAGATTGTTCAAAAAATAGAAAAAACCCGAAAAATGTTTGAGGTACCTTCAATTTTATTACTAATATCTGAGCAATTTATGAAATTTTATAACTCATTAAGAGTTCCTGTGGGGAACGTATACAATATAAGTGTATGTGTGTGTACCAACGTATCAACTTCATACGAATTTGTAGTGGAGGGTATTGAAGATTCGGCATAGTCGAATAAAGCATTCTTACTTGTTTTAATTAAAAAGGTTAGATGTTAAAAACTTAATTTTCTTAAGGGAATTTATGTGGACATTATGGATCGATGACAATATAATCTGGTAAAATCATTAAAACTAAATATAAAAAACGTTCATGTTGAATTTCACAATGGAAAGCGATTAAAAGGTCTTTGTCAACGATCAACAGATTTTCTCAAGAGGTCCCATGAGAAGTTATTGATCCATAATACAACTTGGTAAAAGGATTAAGATTTTTTCAAATTAATTATTGACGTTAAAGTTAATTTCGGAAGGAAATTTCAGAGTTCGCGAAATTGATCTTTGATAATAGTAACATACTTAACGCTTTTATAGGTATATAAGGGGAAGTGGGATGTAAGGGGGATAAGCGAAATCATTACAACAAAAATCAGTTGGATTCGTTTTTCCTCTAGTCATTTTGGCCTGGTTTTCAGGTAATTTTGCACACTGTATGATGGTTTCATGTGGTAAATGTCATACATCTCTTATATATCTGAGTTTGATGAAAATATTTAAAATAAGTATCTTTTATACAAGCAAAACAAACAATCAAATTCTACGAGGGTCGGCAGAACAAGTTTTTTAATTATGTTGGTTTAGATTTATGGTTCAACTCCAGGTCAAAAAAATCTTAAATCTTCAGAACTCAGGAAGGTTGGATTGAAAAATGTTGTTTATCATGTGCTCTTTGATCACATGTATCACATCGCTTTGGGATAGCATGGTCAATAAAAGACCAGTAGATGTTGAGTCATTCCGATCTTAGTACGGCAAGTACAATATTCATAATTTGGAACCGTGAAATTTTTGGCGTCACTGTAAACATAACATTTTAAAACTGAAAGGTTCTTGGTTTCCTAATGAGAATTGTTAATTAAAGATATTTGAATACAGTCTGTTAAGGGTCTTTAGGATGTATTTTGGCAACTTGAAATGTATTTCCACTGCGAATAACTTAGCGATGGAGTCCACAGCTGACCGGCCAATCGCTTTAGGCAGTCAAATGTAACTCCCAAAATTTTGTGAATTTGTATGATATTGTATTTGCCTCTTTTGTCCAGGTGTGTCATGTTTGACTCCTTTTCTACGAACGATTATGGGAAAATACCATGAAAATGACAGTTAAACTCTAAATTGAGTTAAAACAATAATTTTCTTTTGGAGGGAGTCATATGGAAGCTACAAAAAATTATGAACCGACCCTCGCATAATTTTGCACATCGATTTTTGTTTATATTTATCTTAATTTTGGACTGTTTTTACTACAATACTAACGTATATGTGAGAATTATGCCCTTAAAGTGATATTTCGAAGGGAGTTTTTATGGACCTATGAGAAATAATGGACCGACCCTCACATCTTTTGACACATTGTTTTAGAATATTATAAGACTTATTTGTGCTAAATTTTGTTTAAATCGTTTTATATTTAGAATCATTATGACCTCAAAACCCCATTTCCGGGAGAAACATTTGGACAGAATATGGTTAACTTCAATAGGAACTGTCCAAAGGCCAAAATAATAATATGTACCAAATTTTATTGAGATATATCAAAATTTACGTCCTGTAGACTGTTCACAACGTTTACATGGACAGCCATTCGGACAGACAGACAGACAGACGGACGGACGGACATCGTTAACACGACTCAGAAAGTGTTGCTGAATTGAAAGGTATACTGGGTATAACACCATTATTTCCGGATGTTACAAACATCAGCACAAACGCATAATACCACAACCACTTACGGTAGTGTAGGTTTTCTGTTAACAATATTTTAAATAAAGTCTGAGATGATTTAATCAAAATATTATTGGTCCACTAAATATTTTCTGGTATAATATGTGCATTAATAGGAATCTGCACCAGTGTAATTTTTTATTTAGAACTAAGTGAAATGCTTTGGACTTTTAGTTCTAAATTAATTTTGTATAGAAATTGTTGAATTTTTAGAACTGATTATTTTCTATTAAGGATGTGATAGGATGATCCATGTCAGGAGGATTAGGACGACAATTAAAAAAAAATTCAAAACACGATTTATTGTTATTATTATTTTTTGTTTATATATGACTAGTTTATTAAATATTATAATTACATATATCATCATATATTACATATAGTTATTTTGTATATTTAATTAATTATACATAAATAATAAAAAAATATTAATTACTTATTAAATACATAATTATTAATTAATTTATTTTGTTGCTATTATGGATTTATTTTATTTTATTTATACATAAATTATTAAATAAACAAAAATAAACTAAAAAATAAAATACACAATTTTAATTTGAACATAAAACGAAAAAAAATTAAATAAAAAACTTTGGTCAATTCATAAAACATAAAATAATTAAAACACAAATTAAAATATTTTAAAATAAGTTTTTTTTTTTTAAGAAATTAAATAAAAAAAATTAAATAAAATCTCATTCAATTAAAAGAATATGAAAAATATTTGTTCAATTCACTTGAAAATTAAAAAGAAGAAGACAAGACAAAAATTAATTATAAATTAAAATTAATAACACTTAAAAATTTAATTTATTTTTTTTTTTATTTAGAAAAAAATTAAAAACAAATTTATAAGAAACTTAAAGTTTCTTTTTTTATGTTTCGGAAAATATTAAAAAATGAAAAATATTTTATTGAAAGAAATTAAAAAAAAACAAGTAAAAACTATAGTCGGTCAAGCCCGACTTGATAATACCCTACACCACATTAATTATCAAAAATTTATGATCGACCCTCCTAAAAATGTAATTTCTAATTTGTGCATAAGAGTTCAGTATATGATGGCACTAATATATATGTTGGATATGTGAGCTTAAAAAGGACTTTTTCTGGGACCATAAAAAGGAGAGTTAGAGGAAATTATGGATGGAAATTCGTAAAATTTCGTACATCGATGTTTGTATATATTCTTATCACAATACCGACGTATATGTGAGATTTGAGCTCTTCAAAGTAATATTTTTTAGGGGAGGGTTGTAAAGGACCTATGAGAAATTATGGACCAATCTTTGCACATCTTTTTAAAATATTATAAGACTTATTTGTGCCAAATTTTGTGAAAATAGCTTCATATGCAGGACCTTTATGATCTTAAATCCCCATTTCGTTAGGAGCATTTGTATGGGATTTAGGTGAAATTTCAATAGGCATCGTCCTTGGTCCAAAATAATGACACTTGCCAAGTTATATCAATATATCTCCAAAATTACACAATATTTATATGGACAGCCAGACAGACGGACAGACATTGTTAAACCAACTCAGAAACTGATTCCGAATCGAAGGGTATACTTAAAAGTGGTGGTAGCCACTTCTTCTATGGTGGCGTAGGGTATAAAACAAATAATTATAATTTAAAAAAAAAATATTTTTTTATTTTATAAAATTTATAAAATATTTAATTAATTATTTTAATTTAAAAACTAAAGTATTAATATAAATACTTTTCTCTCTATCTCTCTCTCTTCTCTCCTTCTATAATTAACAAAACGCACAAAGAAAAAATTTATTATAATTATTTTTTTTGTTTTCCCTAAAAAAAACTCAAATTTTTTCTTATTTTAGTACCCAACAAATTTTTTTCTTTCGAAATCTTTAATTTCACTATAGAATTCTACATTGTGGCTTTGATTTAGGTTTCTTCTCGACAGCTCTAACAGCTTCTTCGAATACATTTTGTAGATTAACTTTTTTCTTAGCCGAACATTCGACTAAGGAATGAGCATGAATTTCTTTCTTTAAGCGACGACCTTCGGCGGTGGTAACGAATTTTTCTGAGTTGGGTATACGTAAATCCAATTTGGTGCCGACCAAAACTACAGGTACATTATTGGAATAGTGGCGTATTTCAGGCCACCATTTGCTTTTGATATTTTCGAAGGAGGCACGACTGCTGATGGAATAGCATAAGAGGAAACAACTGGTCTGTAAGGAAAAAAAGAAATGGAATTATTATTTAAAAAGTTTTGGAATTTTAGCAGGATAATAATAGATCCTTTTTCTATCTTCTATATTTAAAAGTAAATCTGTGACTTAAACTACTGAAATGATCCAAATATCACCGAGAGTAACATAAGCTATAAAAAATCTCGGTTGGATCAGGCGGACAGAAATATTTACTTTGCAAAATCTCTAATTATTACTGTGAAAATTTAAAATTTTGGTACCAATACCTTTCTCAAGGACTTTTAGGACGGATAAGATCAGTAGCTACCTTACAAATCAAATGATAATTATCAAATATCTAAAGAACTATTGAAGTGAGAGTTTTAACATTTCATCCAAATCATTTTCTTAAGGAATTTGTTTACTGGAAAAAATGTAGGAAATATAGGATCAGGATCAGAAGTAGCCTTCATGCAAAACAAATGTTAAAAAACGAATATCTAAAGAACTGTTGGAGTGAAAGTATTAAAATTTAATTGCATTTATTTTTCAAGGAACTGTTAAACTTGACAAACTTTTCAGACGAGAAATATGACAAAAATTTGGGTCGGAACACTTTAACCTTAGCCTCACAGACCCCGAAGAACAGCATGAAACCCTCCTCTTCTAGTTCAGCTGAATCAGATTCTGTTTTGGCAGGTACCAAGCGTTTAGCCCTATAACTTGCTGAGACCTGATGATGGATCATTCATCCAAAAAGATGATAGGATTCTGAGCCTTCAAACAATGCAGCATTTTTGTGAATTCTGTTGTTGTAACAATTCGGCTGTAACTGCTTGTTGTTTTCTTCCAATAGATACAGCTGTCATTGGGTTGTCAAACTTTGGCCGAGTCTGAATCGGGTCGTTTCGGAACGGAGATCCAATTGTCGTGGGAACGTGTGTTTGTGGATTTGGTCCACATCCTTGGTTACCTTATCCTTGCAAGTGGTCTCATGGGGATTTACTCGGCTTAGAGGTGTATTTGCTGAGAAAGCCCTTGGAGAACTTGTCCAAGAATTTGATAAGTCTGAACCCCTGTGAACTTTATTGAAATCAGTATGAGGTGCCGGATCAGTCTTATTTGGTAACAAGTGTTTTACCTCATTATTGTGCTATAGGATTGCTGAAGCCTACCTTTATCGTGGCCAAGGTCACTATTAGATGGTCATTCACCATCCCATTAAATGTCCTTCTGGCTGTTGGTTTGGAGATAGTACCCGTAAAAGCGGTGATCGGCCTCTTTGGCGAATCACCTGTGGTTGAACGATTTGTCTTCGCGTCTTACATTTGGTCGTTAATGAAGTGGTTCTTTGCATTGACGTGTCCGGACTTGAGAATATTTCCGACTTTTTCTTCGTTTTCGTGTTTTCTTCTCTTGGTACTCAGTCTTAATTTCCAAAGGAAGATCGAACAAATGTTTCTCGAAAAAAAAGACAAAAAGGTCTTCTTCGGATGAGGATCCAATTTTGTTATTTACTTTGTTTTCATTTAATTTTTGGTTTCACGAGTTATAACGTAAAGGAAAGACCTCCCATGTGTTGACGGCGTACATTGAGTAAACTTCGGCACCGAAAGGGAGCCGTTAGTGACTAATCTTCTTTGACCACTAATTAGACATTCAGGTTCTTGGCACTGCTATCTACCACCTTAACCTCACAAATGGGTAAAAGAAATAAAGGGGGATAAGGATAAGGAATAAGAAGGGGAGGAAATTGTGAAATTTAGGATTTTTGTTGGATTTTTTGTTGCACCGGCTTTTGAATACTTTTAAAAATGTCTTTATGTACCACGGTCGAAGCTTAAGTCACCCGATCGGGACAAAATTTGTTATCCGGGTGGAGGATTACAATCTTGTCTCTTTTTTGGCAAGAAATTCAAAAATTGTGAATTTGTCTATAATCGAATACGATTGTGAATTTGTCTATAATCGAATACGATTATAAACTCCGATTAAATATGTTTTAGATGAAGAGTGGACTCGGTATAAATCGGATAAAAAATTAGTCTTTTTAAATAAATTTTTCTTTTTAACAAATTAAAATAAAAATTGGAGTGTTAAAATAATGTAACTTCCTGAAATTCCTTTGGATTAAGATTTTTATTTTACTTACATTTGGATAACTTAATGGCCTTAAACGTTCATAATCCTCTTGACCCGCTGTATCCCATAATGTTAAACTGTATTCCTTGTCATCAACACTTATGGTGCAGGCATGATTATCAAAAACAGTGGGTATATATTCTTCAGGAAATTCATTTTGTGTATAAGTTATAAGCAGACAAGTCTTTCCCACCATACCATCACCAACTATGGTGATTTTTAAAGGACGCACACTACTCGACATTTTATTTTTGTGGAGTTAAATTTTATTTAAAAAATTAAATCAAAAACAACTGAAAAGAGAAACAAAAAAATGAAAAATTATTGAAAAAAAATCCATAAACACATGTTAAAAAGGAAAATAAGATAAAAATAAACGGAAATAAATGACATTTAAATAAAGTTTTCTGTATTTATAGTGTTTTTGCTACAAGATGTTGAAACTTGTTAAATATTTCCAAATTTGTATTTAATTCAATGTTGTCATTTTTTAAGATTATTGAACTTTTAATTGTTATTGTTGTTGTTATTTTTTCATGAATATTATGAGAAGTTTTAAATATTTTCAACATTTACAGTGTAAAGCATAAGTCTGAGTACGGTAGCCTAATTTAAAAAATATTATAATTTTGTATAATTTATTATACTCTCCAACACAAGTGGTGTCGTTCCGAGTGTAACGTAAAGTATGAATCATCTCAAAGTCCATAATGTATATATATTCTTGCAAAGTGATTCAATTAAGCTATGTCCCTCCCTCTGTCTGTCTGTTGTTGGCATGCTCTCATCCACAATAATTGACAGAGCTCAAGGGTTTGTTATCATTCTGAGAAGTTTCCAATTTGAAACCTGCAAAATCTGTTCATAATATATGAAAAGGTATAGACCGATATCTAAGGCGACCTCTAAGTTTTGTAAAAATATTTTCGTAAAATTGTCAGTTATTAAAATGATCCAAATCGGTTCAGTGGAAAATAGTTTTATGACTCATTAAATGTTCCGTGTTAAATTTAAGAAAAAAATTTTATATATTGTGTTCCTCTGGGAGTGTGTATGTACGAATCATAACGTATTGAATTCACACGGATTTGTATTGGGGATTCGGCATATATATAATTCTTACTAGTTTTTATTTTCTGTTTAGATGGTACCTACACTTTTGCAGTACAAAAATATAGAGTTACCAGAAAGTAATACCCTTCACCACCACAAGTGGTGATGAGGGTATATTAATTTTATCATTCTATGTGTAACGCTAAGAAGTAATCATTTAGGACCCCATAATGTATATATATATATTCTTGCATCCAATCAAAATCTGAGTCGATTTAGCTCTCTCTGTCTGTCTGTTATTATCGCGCTCACATCAACAATAATTGACAGAGCTCAATGAAATTTGGTTTGAGTATTTTTATAGTCCCGAGTAGTTTCCTGTTTAAAATCAGCAAATTTGGTTCAGTATATCAAAAGATATATCAATATCTGAGGAAACTTTTAAGTTTCTAAGTTTCAAAATCGGTTCAGTAAAAAAAAATTGATTTAGGACACATAACGTATTTGATTCACACGCATAAGAGGTAGCGGATATTGAAGATTCGGCATAGCCGAATATAACATTCTTATTTGTCTCTTTTTTCTGTTTGGTGGGTACCTACACTTTTGCAGTACAAAAATGTAGAGTCACCAGTTATTGTCCCTTATTTTTATTTTATTTTTTTAATACATTAATAGTTTTTTTTATTTTATTATAAATCGGAAATAAATTATTTATAAAAAGTTTTTCTTTTTTTAATCTTCCAACCAAAATTCGTTTAATTGTTGACATACTTATGCTTTACACTGTATATTGTGGCCGCAATAATTGTGGTAAATATTCAAAATTATCAAATTGCTAATTGTTATTTTTCCAAAGAATTTAAAATTTTTTTGCAAATATTTTATTAAATAATATTTTTATAAATTTAGGGTGGGAATTATTATTTTTATTTTTAATTTTCTTTTAATAAAATTAATTTTATTATAAAATTTAAATTTTTAACGATAAGTTTTTCTTAGCATTTGATGACTCTAAAAAAATTACCCATCATTATTTAAGTTTTATTTTAATATTAATCATTTAACAAATAAAAAGTATTTTTTTCCGCATAATTATTATAGAATTTGAAACCGCAAATCGTCAATCATTTGGAATGTTTATTAACCCCTTAAAGAGGTTGTGGTCTCCTTATTGTTACAAGTTAATTTGTAATCGAATCTTCATTACAATGAAGCAAAATGTTGACTGATAAGGAATCTAGAAGAGACTATAGACTCAGGAAAGATTAAGCAAGTCACAAAAATGCCGCTTGTTTTATCTTGCCTTTTCATCGAAACAGCCTTCTGACCAACCCGACTTTAGTTGAAATACGGAGAACGTCAATATAGAAACGCCAGAAAATGATCAGTTAATCTCATCACCCCACTTTCTGGAAGTAATTAAAAATTGCTAAAGTTCCTCAGCACTACATTACACTTAGAGGGCGTCGTTTTAGGAAACGATAGATATTGTATTATCTGAGAACTTAACTACATCAGGGAAGCGGGAATTAAAATTAAAAAATTTATTAAATCAATTGAAATTAAATTGAAGCGGAATTCAATAGAGAAACTCTATGCTTCCTGGCAGAACTCTGCTCTAGAAAAGGTTTTTCATATAATAAAGGCGATAATATTCTAAAGGTATTTTTCGCTTGTGTCGAAAGTCACATGTCACGTTGGAATTCGTTGGTTGGTCAGCATTTCTGAATTTTCTTTTTCGCTTTATTCCCCTTTTCATTTATTCCTCTCCAATCGAAGGTTAACTTTCGCTTTTCCTTTTATTTCTCTACTCCGAGCAACATGACGACTTTGTGACCAACAGCCAAGTCCCATCTGAAAATATCATTAAGTATATTCTCAGAGTCAATTATTTTACTTCGATCTCGTCTCTTTCTTTACTCTCTTGCTTTGCTATTCAGCATTTATCTTGCTTTCATAAATTCTGCAATTCCCCTTTTACTCTCATCAACCATTTCCAGTGCTCCAATCAACATACATGATTGTTTGGAGAACTTTACGATCAATGATCATGTCTATTTTAAAAAAATCATTAAATCGACTAAATTGTGATGGTCACTTATAGGGCCAATTTGATTCAAAACCTCACGTCTCAAATCGTTAAAAGAGGTCCATTTGAATGGCTCATATTCCATGTACAATTTGGGGAGTCGTAAAATCAAAAACTCTGTTGGATAATGATTTATCTAACTGCATCACCGATCAATCGTGACTTTATTATGTCCATTGTCATTTTTGAAGCTTTGTCATTTCCGTAGTAAGTTCTCCATAGTTCTTGAAGCTTCTTCCATCCGTTGTTACACTCTGGATTGTCCTCCTATTTAATTATATTCTATAGCCCCTATTTGCCGACATTTCTAGATTCATTACGTATATATATGTAGCGTCCAATGCTAACAGTTCTTGAGTAAGTAGAAGATCCATAACTGCTACCTTTTTCATAGTCTTCCGAGATTTGTTATCACATACATTGGGGCATTAATAAAGCAAGAATAGCAAAATATTATAAACTACATAAATTTGGGATAATGGACGATGGTTTGGCATTTTCAATATGTTCCTGCAATTGTGTCTTAATTGATTGTCCTGGAGGCTATTGAATATTAGCCGCATTAACAGCTTTCTTACTTGTTTGAACTAGATTTTGGTAGACCTAAGATCATATATTAAATATCAAGTTTCTATAATTAAGTATATCAGGAAATCAATATTTATCTGAAACATTTGAAAAACATGAATAAATGAATTTTCACTCCAAAGTATTTTATTAAAAAAAAGAGGTGAATAACATCAGTTTGTAAATAATTATGGGAAATACGTGCGTGAATGTTACATTTCCTAATGCGCAACCTTAAAAAAAAAACGGAATGAATCATTAGTTTTACTTTTGTTTCATTAACTCCATTCGTTAAAAATATTTCCACTTTATATATTTTTCTGTATATTTTGTAATGGAATTTATTTAATAAACGACTTTTGAAACGATTTTTTCTCCCGTAAATAATAAAACGAAAAAAAAAAACAAACTGATTAGATAATATTGGGACAAGTATGTACTTAACTTTTATGGTCAATAAAAATATTGACAATAAAATAAAATACTACTTTTTTTGTGCTTAATAAACATAATTAAAATTATCTTTTTCAAGGATTGAAATTGAAATGAGTGAGAATACTTTATTCGGTTAAGACGAAGCTTCAATAACCTTCACCACAAATTTGTGGTTCATATATAAAAGTTTTTTTTATATAACACGAAACATAAAATTTGTTATTTTTGTGAATATAATTTTTTTCTACTGAACCGATTTTGAAAATGTGGCAAAATCCCTTTCATTTCTCTTTCAAATTTTAATTGACAATTTTACGAAAGATTTTTGTTTGAACTTCGAGGTTGGTTCAGATATCAGATATTGGTATATATCTTTCAATCTATTGAACCAATTTAGCTGGTCTTAATAATAACTTATGCTAAATTTCATTCAGGCCTGTCAATTATTGTGGATGTAAGCGTGCCAACAAATAGACAGATGGACATAATTAAATCGACTCAGATTTTAATTTGATGCAAAAAAATATATATACATTACACAGTCTGAGAAAACTTCGTTATAAACATCTTCAAAATGGAGATTCGTATTTTAGCATTAAATTATAAATTCATAAAACCTTGAAACTGTGTTTACACTAAGCGAAGTGTAAAAATAATGGAATTTTATCTATCGATTATCTTCTAAAATAAATATGTATCTCACAAATTTATGCTAAAACTTCTCGGTCAAGCCCAACTATTTAATACCCTACACCACATTGTTGATGGCAAATGTCTGCTACGAAAATTTTATAAACGACTCTCGTATAATTTGCCATCCTTTTACAAAATGTTTATGTGAAATGTTTGCATTTTTTAAGGGAATTTTTACTGTAGGTGAATATGCGAATTAAAAAATATTTACCGACCCTCGTTTAATTTCGCACAGTTGTTTTGGCTTATATGTATCGCATATATGGCTAAATATTTTAAAATTCTCACGTTAACATGCGATTTAAAAGTTTCAAAGAGATATTTGGAAGGGTGGTTGTATAGGACCTATTAAAAATAATGGACCGGTCCACAATCGGCACATCGTTTTATAATTTTATATTAGTTTTGCAAATTTTGGTTAAAATTGTTTTACATTTAGGAATTTTATGGGTTAAAAACTCCATTCCCGGGGGACGTTTATATAGGATCTATATGAAATAATAGACCGACCATAACCAATTTCATCGTCATTGGTCTAAAATAGTAGCACGTGTCAAATTTCATTAAGATATCTTTATAACTGCAACCTGTACTTTGCGAACAAGATTCACATGAACAGCCAGTCTGTCGTACGGAAGGATTCTGAGTCGAATGGTATACTTCAAAGTGTGTAGCAGTTGGACTATTTTTTTTGTCCATTACAAACATCTGCACAAACGCATAATACCCCCATCACCAGTGATGGTGTAGGGCATAAATATCAATTGACACACCACAATTAATGACAATAAAATGTTAAAGTACCCAAAAAAATAGGAAAAAAGCATTATAACGAGATCAACATGTGCATGTGAAATTTTAGATAAAAAATCGAAAAATATAACAAAGTTAGATAATCTTTATTAAAAAGGGGGAAAATTTTTAATTAATATTTATAAATAGGCAGCAGTAACAAGTCCAATATGTAAATGTCAAAATGATAATTTATGATTATGTATCGCAGGAAGAGAAATAAATATAAAATGAAAACAAAATAAATTAGGTAACATGAAGTCTGGATATATAAATATGTCAAAAGGTTTCTCTACAGAATGAATACGATATTGGTTTTGACAAAATCGGACAAATTAATACATTGATACTATAGATTGAATGAAAAGAACATCGATACTTTCAATAGAGTCACAAATATATAGATATCACTCGGATGGATATAAGATTCTATAAAATCGAAAAGATAATAATAGTTTTTTTCCCATAAAATATAAAATACAGAGACCATATCAGATATTTGGTCTCTATAGTAAATTAGAAATATCCGATACTCCTTCTAAAAGCTTTGTAGTTGCTAAATCGTCGGAGTTGTGTTTCTTTCTCGCAGCATACTCTCCAAATTATTACTCGATCGAATCGAGAATCGATTCAAAAATATCTTTAGAATACAAAAGATTACAATAATTTTCTAATCTATAGAAATAATATCGAAATTTTTAGAAAAGATATCGAAATCTTTTCTATTCTAAAGGAAGGACTCAGTCCTAAATCTTGAAACAAAAATTTACAAATCACGACGTGTATTAAATAAATTTTTTGAGACAAAATTTAAAAATTCTCAATGTAGTACTACTTTAGATATTCGATAAGAAATATCTGTTTTGTATGGTGGCTAGTTTTTCCCCAGATCCTATCCACTCTACATTTTGTAAGACAGAGTCTTGACATCTGATAATCAATATTTGATTTGTATGAGGGAAGAGATGTCTATATTTTTTCTATTCTAAAAAAAAGATAACGATATCTTTTCTACTCTATAAAAAAACATCTCAAAAGATCTCGATATATTATTTTTTCTATAGAGAAAAGATTCTATAAATTTCTATCGAAAATTATCTTAATATATTTTTTATCGAAAATGATCTCGATATCTTATCTATCGAAAATGATCTCGATATCTTTTCTATTCTATTTTCTAAATAATTTCGTTTTACAAGTTTTCTAGGAAATTACTTATACCCTTAACCAATATTTTTTCTATATCTATATTTATTCTAAACCATTGTTAACAACTTAAATAAAGAATTTTTTTCTAGATGAGTTTTATATATTTTTTTATAGAAAAATATATAAAAGAGACAATAAATGATGACTTTAACAAATTGTATGACAAATAAATACGTGTGTGTATTTGTTGTTCATTTCATAAGTGATTCATTTTTATTTTATAAATTGAATTAAATAATAGAAAAAATGTAATTATTAGTTTTTCTAACAAATAAAACATAAAATATTAAATAAAAATCACACTCAGATTTTAAAAAGTAATAAAATCGAAAAACAATTGAAAACTTAAACGCACGACAGACAGACGGACAAAACATAAAAAACCCAAAAAAAATCTAAAATTCATAATAAAAAACTTAAATAAACAAAAACAACTGTAACGAAAGCAAAAAAGAAAAAAAGACTGACATGTTTTAATTTACAATAAAAACAAACACAACAACAACAATAATAAAGAAAAATCAAAATAAACCTGTTGCATTCCATAGCAAACACATGTTTAGTTTTTTTTATTGTTGTTGTGTTGTTGAATTTTTCTCTTTGTGTCATTTAATATCTCAGTCGCTATTAACCGTTATATATTATTAGTGCTCTTGTACTCATTTGTATTGTTTTTGATTGTTGTTGTTGTTGTTTTCTTTAATTAATAAAGGAGTTGTTGTGTTGTTGTTGGTATGTTGACCAGTTAAAAAAAAAACTGGTCACGTTTATTTCTCACAGCATTCAATGGATGGAAAATCACATAATGTGTGTAGAAATGCGTGTGTATGTGTAAATCTTTTTTTTTTACTTCCCAAAAAAATCATAAAAATTCTCAGAAAAATTGAGGTATTTCTCCTCCAGTTTAATTATTATTAACAAAAAAAGTCAAGATATGAGTCATTCTCTAGTTATTTTTTTGTCAAACTTTGAAATGTTTTCAAAATGATACTCCCCTCACAACCCAACAAACAAATAAACCTCATCTCATCTTAAAATCGCAGAGACCACACATTTTACAATCGAAATTTTGAACAGCTTCTGATTTTTTTATACCCTCCACCAAAAGAAGTGGTATATCAACGTCGTTATTCCGTGTGCAACGTTAAGAAGAAATCATCTCAGATTCCATAATGTATATATATTCTTGCATCAGATCAAAATCTGAGTAGATTTAGCTATGCCCGTCTGTCTGTCTGTCTATTGGTCTGTTGTTGGCATGCTCACATCCATAATAATTGATAGAACTCAATGAAATTTGAGCTGAGTATTTGTCATGGTCCTAAGAAGATATCTATTTCAAATCAGCAAAATTGGTTCAGTTTATGAAAAGATATAGACCGATATCTGAAGCAAGCTCTAAATTCCAGCGAAGATTTTTCTTAAAACTGTCAATAAAAAATCTATAAATTAGAATAAGATTTTCACATAATATAAAGTTATATGTACTTCATTATCATTATAAAAGTTATCGGTTCAGTAGAAAAAAAGTTATATCTAACTGATTTTATGACTCATTAAGTCTTCCTATTTTATACCTTCCAAAAATGGTTATTTATAATACACGTTTGTGATTGTGTATGTACGAAACATAAAGTATTTACTTCACCCGTATTTGCGGTGAAGGGTGTTAACGATTCGGCACAGCCTAGTTTTTTGTTTCATTTTCTCTTATTATTTCTAATTCTAATTTATTCAAAGAAATAAGTTTAAATTAACTATAACTTTTTTCTATGATAAATGTGGAGACCTTATAAACAGTCATCAGCTTTCAATTTTTTTTCTGTTTGTTTGTTTATTTTGCTTTGTTATTGTTATTTATTTAATATTTTTTTGTATGATTCATCATTTACAAACGTCAAAATTTTCTTAATATTCGTTATTTTAATGTCATACATTTTCGAAAAAAGTGCGTTAAAATTATTTAAATTAAACAATTTTATTTAACAAATACAAATTGTTTACGTTTTACCTGTAAATTGTTTTTAATTATTGAAAAAAAGTCTTTTAATTTTGAAAGGAATTTTTGAAATATTTTCAAAAAACATTTTAATTAAACAATTGTTTGAATTCCCCTGTAAGTGTAAAATATTTGAAAATAAATATTGACTTTACGAGCAGGAATTCTATCGCTTTTTAAAAAATACTGTTAAAAAGAAAACACCTTTTGACGTCGAAAAGTCTGCAGGAAATTAATTTAATAAAAAGATAAATTGACAATAAAAATTAACGAAAGTTAATTTTGAAAATGATATGATTAATGAACCTACGACTCAATAATCTTATTCTATAGAAAAGATATTGGAAATCTTTTCTATTCTATAGAAAAGATATTGGAAATCTTTTCTATTCTATAGAAAAGATATTGGAAATCTTTTCTATTCTATAGAAAAGATATTGGAAATCTTTTCTATTCTATAGAAAAGATATTGGAAATCTTTTCTAATCTATAGAAAAGATATTGGAAATCTTTTCTATCGACATCTCTTCTATAGAATAGAAAATATTTCCGATATCTTTTATATAGAATAGAAAAGATATCGACATCTTTTGTATAGAATAGAAAAGATATCGATATCTTTTATATAGAATAGAAAAGATATCGATATCTTTTATATAGAATAGAAAAGATATCGATATCTTTTATATAGAATAGAAAAGATATCGATATCTTTTATATAGAATAGAAAAGATATCGATATCTTTTATATAGAATAGAAAAGATATCGATATCTTTTATATAGAATAGAAAAGATATCGATATCTTTTATATAGAATAGAAAAGATATCGATATCTTTTATATAGAATAGAAAAGATATCGATATCTTTTATATAGAATAGAAAAGATATCGATATCTTTTATATAGAATAGAAAAGATATCGATATCTTTTATATAGAATAGAAAAGATATCGATATCTTTTATATAGAATAGAAAAGATATCGATATCTTTTATATAGAATAGAAAAGATATCGATATCTTTTATATAGAATAGAAAAGATATCGATATCTTTTATATTCTATATAAAAGATATCGATATCTTTTATATAGAATAGAAAAGATATCGATATCTTTTATATAGAATAGAAAAGATATCGATATCTTTTATATAGAATAGAAAAGATATCGATATCTTTTATATAGAATAGAAAAGATATCGATATCTTTTATATAGAATAGAAAAGATATCGATATCTTTTATATAGAATAGAAAAGATATCGATATCTTTTATATTCTATATAAAAGATATCGATATCTTTTATATAGAATAGAAAAGATATCGATATCTTTTATATAGAATAGAAAAGATATCGATATCTTTTATATAGAATAGAAAAGATATCGATATCTTTTATATAGAATAGAAAAGATATCGATATCTTTTATATAGAATAGAAAAGATATCGATATCTTTTATATAGAATAGAAAAGATATCGATATATTTTATATAGAATAGAAAAGATATCGATATCTTTTATATAGAATAAATGAGATATTGAAATCTTTAAGATTCATTTAAACATAATTTATTTATTATTTAAAAAAATACACTTAAAACATATTTTAATCTCTTTTACTATATTTTTTAAATAATTAAAAATAAGTTTATTATTTAGTTTTTATATATATTTTTTATGAATATAAATTATTTTATAAAGAAAATCACTTGATAAACAAATCGTCACAGAAATGAAGCAACAAAAGATTAAATTAATTTTGAAAATAAAAAGAAAAATTCATAAAATTTCCTTTTCTCATTTTTATGGAAAAATAAACACATAAAAGAAAGTGTAAAATTTATAAGACTCTGGTGGACATATTGAAATATCAACATCAAATTGATAAGAAATTTTTTATTTCATTTAAGACCGAAAGAACTAAATTTAACATGTAAGAAAGTAATATTGGTCTTTGCTGAATCTTCAGTACCCTCCACCATAAATGTTTGTGAGTTATGTTAGTTATGGTTCATATATTGACACTATAAATAGGAAACTTCTCAGGACTACAGAAAATAGTCAGGCCAAACCACATTGAGCTCTGTCGTGGATGTGAACGTGCCAACAACAGACATACAGATGAACAGACAGACATAACTAAATCAACTCAGATTTTGATTTGGTGCAAGAATATGATTCCTTCTGAGCGTTACACACGGAATGACAAAATTATTATACCCTCTTCAGTAATTGTGGGTGGTGTAGGGTATACAAAGAAGGAAAACAGTTTATTCAATTTAGTTCTTCACTGTAAAAAATAAAAATCATATAAAATAAATGATTAAATACAAAAACAACAACAAAAATGCAGACGATGTATTAAGAATAAGAAAAAAATATCAAGAAATAAAATTGAAAAGAAATAAAAAAGAAAAGATCAGAACAGAAACGAGAAACAAAATAAAAGTTCAAAACATTTGACATTTGGAGCACTGAAAATAATAAAAAAATAATAAATTTATTTATTATTTTTATTATTTATTTTACACACATTCTTCATATTTGTTCATAAATTTTTTATATTTTCTTAAAGTTTAACAATTGATATTTTTAATAAATTTATACAAATTATTATAAACAACATTTGAATAGAGTTTATGGGTGTTTTGTACTCGTAAACTTATTTAAGCTTTAATATTGGATGAAAGATTAATGTTGTTTTCTATTTTATTTTAGAAAATGCAGATTATGAAAGAATTTTTTTTAAGAAATTAGGTTATTTTCTATAGGAAATATAGGTTAATGATCTAGTTTGGGTAGACAACTTAAGATCATGATAACTTTTCTTTACAGAAAAACAAAAATAATTTTCAATTAAAAAAATCTTTTTATAGAATAGAAAAGATTTTTCAATATCTTTTCTATAGAATAGAAAAGATTTTTCAATATCTTTTCTATAGAATAGAAAAGATTTTTCAATATCTTTTCTATAGAATAGAAAAGATTTTTCAATATCTTTTCTATAGAATAGAAAAGATTTTTCAATATCTTTTCTATAGAATAGAAAAGATTTTTCAATATCTTTTCTATAGAATAGAAAAGATTTTTCAATATCTTTTCTATAGAATAGAAAAGATTTTTCAATATCTTTTCTATAGAATAGAAAAGATTTTTCAATATCTTTTCTATAGAATAGAAAAAATTTTTCGATATCTTTTCTATAGAATAGAAAAAATTTTTCGATATCTTTTCTATAGAATAGAAAAAATTTTTCGATATCTTTTCTATAGAATAGAAAAAATTTTTCGATATCTTTTCTATAGAATAGAAAAAATTTTTCGATATCTTTTCTATAGAATAGAAAAAATTTTTCGATATCTTTTCTATAGAATAGAAAAAATTTTTCGATATCTTTTCTATAGAATAGAAAAAATTTTCGATATCTTTTTCTATAGAATAGAAAAAAATTTTCGATATCTTTTTTTTATAGAATAGAAAAGATTTTTCGATATCTAAAATATAGTTATAAAAATATAGTTATCGATAAGGTTTTTTTTATAGAAACAAAAATTTCGATAATTATCGATCAACTGCGTATAGAGAAACATATATTTTTTTATAAAGAAACAAAGTTTTGATAAATTTTTCTATGGAGAAGCAAATTTTGTCGATACATTTTCTATTCAAATACAAAGTTATCGATCATTTTTCTTTAGTGAAACAAAATTATTGCCAAGTTTCGCCAAGTATTTGCCAAGTATTTTATAGAGAAATAAACTAATCGATAACTTTTCTATACAATAAAATTGTTGTAATTTTAAATAGTGATACAAAGTTATCGTTTACGTTTTTCTTTTATAGAAAAACAAACTCAACGATAACTTTTCTATACAAAAACAAAGTTATCGATCAATTTTCTATAAAGAAATACATTCAACTATAACTTTTCTAAAAAAAAATTGTTAATAAATTTTCACTCACAATAACAATTTTTCTAGAGAATAAAATTATCGATAACTTTTCTAGAGAAATACAAAGTTTTAGTTTTGTTATTGATGTAATAAAAAAGTAATGAATAGAAAATGAAAGTAATCGATAACTTAAAAAAAAGATGAACAAAATTTTTCGATAACTTTAACTTAAGAATATTACGCCTCCTCCGTAGAAGAGGGATTATCTTAAACTTTTAGTGGATGCAACTATGTCCGTCTGCTTGTTCGGATTAGTGATGAAAATCGAAAAAAATAATTTAATTTTAGAGATTTAAATAGAGTGATATTAGAAGATCAAAGTGTTATTTGTTCAATAAAACCGAAGTTTACAGACACCTTTGCCCCTTCTCAAACCGAACTATGCCTTTTAGCAGGATTATTTTGTCTAGAACTTCCTCTTAATAAGATTAAGAATTGATTGGGTATTTTCCCTGAACATTTTTCTTTTGCACTTCGATCAAAGCAGATACTGATCGTGTAAATCAGGGTAAATTAAATTTTCATGATCACTGTTCAATGTTGGCCATAAGAAGACATCACTTTTTAGTTCAAAGCGTATTAAAGTTATAGATTTTTTTGAAATTTCGGATCAGTTTTTGCCTTTTTCTTTTTTTCAGTGATCTTGAGATTAAATTCTTTAATTATTCTGCTTTCTGAAGTTCATTAACATAAAAATTAAAATAAATTTTAATCAACACAATTTATTACGCATTTAATTCAGTAGTTTCCTTTTTTATAGTTCTGTCTACACCATCGATGAAGTGTAATATGATACAAATATATATTTACCAAGTGATCGTATAAATAATATATGAAAGAGATCGATCCACACCCTTTTTAAAGAGAAGGGGACACAAAATAATTGGAACTTCTTAAAGAAAACAAAAAAAATGGTGACAAATTTTTGGTTAAATTTTTAAAGAGAGAGAGAGAGGGAGAGAGAGCGAGAGAGAGTACAAATATAAAATGTTCTATTGAGATGGTGATAATTAATGCTCTCAGTAAAGGATTTTTGGTTTGCTTTTAAGAGCAGTTTGTTGTTATACTGATTAAATTTTATAACACCCTGTATTTGTTATTTTTTTTTTTAATTTCTTATTAATTCATAATTTTATCTTTAACTTTATAGAGAAACGCCTTCTTTTTTTTGAAAATTCACTCATTCATTTAGTTCAAGATTTTAGCATTTAAAGATAAATAAAAATACGTTATTTAATCCGGCTTTATTGATATTTTTATCCCCTCCTCCTCTACAAGTGATGAAGAGGGTTCATTAATCTCAGATCCTATAATGTATATATATATTCCTTTATCAAATCAAAATCTGAGTCGATTTAGCAATGTCCGTCTGGATGTGGCACGCTCACATCCATAATAAATGACAGAGTTCAATAAAATCTCACTTGAGTATTCGTTATGGTCTTGAAAAGTTTCCTATTTAAAACCAGCAAAATCGGTTCAGTACATTAAAAGTTATAGACCGAAAAAGGTAAAGCAAAAAATATATCAAATTTTATGGACTCATTAAGTATTCCTGTGTTGTATTTAAGATAAACTGTTATCACAGACGTATACAATAGTCTGTGAGTGAAGGTGTGAGTGTGTATGTATGAAACATAACGTGTTGGGTATTAAAGATTCGGCATAACCGAATCATATTAGTATTGTTACATTGCAATTATTTTTTTTTTAATTTCAGAATATAAAAAATATTAATTACAAAATAAAAAACAAAAGAAAGAGAAGGAGAAAAGAAGTTCTATGAAAGAAAAATAACAACAAACATGATAAATAACTTCCGTTTTTATGTTGCTGACATTTTTTTCTTTTTGTGATTTTTTATTTTATTTCATTTTATTTTTATTAATTTTCCCTTGAAAAAAGAGAGTGAGAGTTTAATTATAAAAACAAATAAAAATTTTCCTTTAATAAATAATTTATTACTTCAAAATAAATTAACTTTCTAAAACATTTTAATTCACACTTCAATTTATGTACTTTTAGCTTCTCTTCTTCTGTTTTGATTTTTATTTTCCGATTTTCTAAGAATTATAAAATTGATAATTTTAATTTTATTTTTTTTTATAAAAATTAAAAAAAATAACTGCAGTTAATCTTTTTTGGGTGGCACAAATATAAACAGTCCGCAAATTTACTTAAACCGAAATATGACGTCAAATCAAAAACTTTTTTTTCTTAAATTTTCAAAACAATTTTTGCAGATTTAATAAGTTTTTTCACTCGAAAAAAAATAATAAAAAGAAGAAGTAAGAAATGCTTTATTGGTCCAGGCCGAATCTTCAATACCCTTCACCACTCACAGTCGGGGCAATTTTGAGCGTGCCAAGCACAGAAAGACGGATAACAGACGGACATAGATAAATCAACTTTGAATTTGATTCGATATAAAAAGATGTACATTATGGTTTCTGAGATGATTCCTTCTTAGCGTTACACATGGAATGTCAAAGTTATTATACTTGTGGTGATGATGGAGGGTATAGTAAAGTGTTAAAGCGGAAAGTTCTAGTTTTATGCGATTGTTAAAAAAATATATATTTAACTGATTTTTTTGTTATTCACTCTTTTAAATAAATAATCTTATCTGGCTTAATAAAAAAATAGCAGCAACAACAACAACAAAAATCTTTGTTAATAAAATATTTTGCTTAAATAAATTTATTAAAAAAAAAACTGAAATCTTGTTTCTAAGTCCATGAAGTGTACTTCAAGCGAAAAGAATTTTAAGAGAGAAACAAATACACAAATTTATCGATAACTTTTTAATCACTTTTGAAATCTCTAAAATTATATTTTAATGATAACTTCATTTTACTTAAGACAATTTGTCTATAGAAAAGTTAGTTATATGACATTGTCAATAAAAAATTTATCGATTACTTTATTTCTTTATAGATAAGTTATCGATAATTTTATTTCTGTATAGAAAAGTTAATTATAACATTATATTAGTATAGAAAAGTTATCGATAACTTTATTTCTGTATAGATAAGTTATCGATAACTTTATTTCTGTATAGATAAGTTATCGATAACTTTATTTCTGTATAGATAAGTTATCGATAACTTTATTTCTGTATAGATAAGTTATCGATAACTTTATTTCTGTATAGATAAGTTATCGATAACTTTATTTCTGTATAGAAAAGTTATCGATAACTTTATTTCTGTAAAGAAAAGTTATCAATAACTTCATTTCTATATAGAAAAGTTAACGATAACTTTATTTCTATATAGAAAAGTTATCGATAACTTTATTTCTGTACAGAAAAGTTATCGATAACTTTATTTCTGTATAGAAAAGTTATCGATAACTTTATTTCTGTATAGAAAAGTTAACGATAACTTTATTTCTGTATAAAAAAGTTATCGATAACTTTATTTCTGTATATAGAAGTTATCGATAACTTTATTTCTGTATATAGAAGTTATCGATAACTTTATTTCTGTACAGAAAAGTTATCGATAACTTTATTTCTGTTTAAAAAAAAGTTATCGATAATTAAAATTTTATATGGCGGTTACTTTGTTTCTCTTTAGAAAACTACGCGATAACTTTGTGTATAAAAAATTAACGATAACTTCATTTCTGTATAGAAATAATTATAATAATACTAATCGCCAATCGAAGTTAGGAGGTAAATTCTGTGTAAAGTTTTTTTTTTATTCCCTCTTAATTTTCCCGCATTTCGCAGACAGTGTTGCCAATTCGGAGATATTTCCGCTAAATCTGGCGGTTTTGAAGCATCTATAGCAAGAAAAATTTAATTTTATCGATTAGCGGGAATTTCCAGCGATTTGTGAAGCTCCAGAGGTGATAAAAAATCTGTGCAAATAAGTGCAACATCTTTGACTGCAACATGTTACACCGTGGTACAGAAATAAATTTGTAACTTTGGATTGGCTGGTTGGATTCATTCAAAATTTGATATACCGATAGCACAGGAGTGTATATTTATAACAGTGAAAGTAAATCTGGATCTATAAGAAGGTGAAACCAGTTTTTTTGATTGGATAACAAACAAAAATGTTGAATTTTAACATCCACTTTAGTGTTCAGAGTTTACAAGTTATAAAGCTGAACTTTTCCAGTCCAAAAAAAAAGAATATGTGCTGGTTTCGTATTTTAGCATTTTTTAGGATGCTAAAATCAGCTAAAGTAAAGAAAATCGTTAGAGAAAAATTGGCAACACTGGTCTCAGGTGCTCCCCACAGATCACTTGATTCTCCCTCCATTGACGTAACACACAAATCAAATATTTAGATTTAAAACTTTAATGCTAAATTATTTCATGTTTTTTTTTTGTTGTTTTTGTTTTTGGTAAAAGAAAAACAGAATTTTCTGCTTTTTTGCTACAAAACACGAAAAAAAGGTGAAATAATTATTAAATTGAAATAAACATCCAAACAATAAAATTATTCAAAAGAATCGAACAAAACTTGACTCATGACATAAGAAAAGAACTTTTTCACACAAACACAAACACTCACACACATCCACATGAAAACCCGAGACACCGATACACATGAGAATTATTAGTAACAAAATAATGTTTATTTTGTTGTTTGTTACTTTTGTTGTTGTTGCTGTTGTTGGTTCAGTTACGATTCCCCTGGAGAAGATAAACTACTTTAGCAGCGTTTCATTAGACATTCCAATGGCACATAAAACAACTGATGTGTGAGTAAAATATTAATTAAAGAAAAAAAATATTTGATATTAAAAAATGTAAAGTGACTGTTTGACTGTCTGAAAACAAGCGAGTGAATGAGTGACTGGGGAAAAACGAAACGATACAAATTAGTAAAGACATCTGAGAAGAAAAAAATTATTATTTAAATTTAGATTTATATAATTTTAATTTCATTTAATTTATATTTTTGTTGTACTCTTTTTATGTCCTCCACCAGCACAAGTGGGTGTATTAACTTTGTCATTCCGTGTGTAACACTAAGAAGGAATCATCTCAGAATTTCATATATATTTTTGCATCAAATCATAATCAGAGTCTGTCTGTTCGTCAGTCAGCTCAATGAAATTTGCCTGGAATATTTCCTATAGTCCTGAGAAGTTTCCTATTTAAAATCGCAAAAACGGTTAAGTGTATTAAAAAATATAGACCGATATCTAAGGCAACCACAAATGTCAAATAAAAAACGACAAATTTGAATAAAAATATATATACAACTATATGTTCTTCATTATCATTCCAAAATTAATCAAAATCGGTCCAGTAGAAAAAAAGTTATAGTCAAAAATATAACTTATTTGGTGACTCATTAAGTGGATTAATGTTTTTACTTCACTCGCGTTTGTGGTGAAGTGTATTTAAAATTCGGCATAGCCGTATAAAGCATTCTTACTTGTTCCTTCGTGTTTTTCTTTCGTTTTGTAAATTTTGTAAACATTGCAAATTTTGTAGAAGAATAGAGATTAAAGAGAGGAGAAGAGAAAAGAGAGACAAAGAAAATTGGAGGTGAATGTTTATTTTGGGAGGGTAATACCAAAATGTATAAAAAGTATCTTGATTTATAGGGAATTAATAGTTTATTTTCTAAAAAAAACAGTCTTATGCGGTTTATAGCAAAATATGCATAAATAAGCTTTTTAGCATATTCGTTTGGGAGGCATATTTTTATATGAAAATTATTTTAAAATTTATTTTTCTTTGTTAAGATTCTTCAATGAAACTTATTACAATTTTGACATGAGATTTATTATACGATTTAAAGCAAAATATGCAAAAATAAGCTTTTTAAGCATATTTTCCTTTTTAAGGCATATTTTGTATAAAATATTATTTTAAAGTAAATTTTTCATTTTTTAGAAATTCATTACAATAAAAAAATAAATAAATGAAAATTAAATAAAATATGCAAAAATAAGCTTTTTAGCATATTCGTTTGGGAGACATATTTTTATATAAAATATGATTTTTTAATTAATTTTTCGTTCTTTAGATTTTTCAATGAAACTTATTACAATTTTGACACGAGATTTATTATACGATTTATAGCAAAATATGCAAAAATAAGCTTTTTAAGCATATTTTTTTAGGAGTCATATTTTTATATGAAAATTATTTTAAAATTTATTTTAAAATTAATTTTTCTTAATACAATTCTGACACGAGATTTATTATACGATTTAAAGAAAAATATGTAAAAATAAGCTTTTTTAGCATATTTTTCTTTTTAAGGCATATTTTTATATAAAATATTATTTTAAAGTAAATTTTTCATTTTTAGAAATTCATTACAAATAATAATAATAATAATAATAATAATAATAATAATAATAATAATAATAATAATAATAAAAATAATAAATGAAAATTAAAAAAAAATATGCAAAAATTAGCTTTTTAGCATATTTTTCTTTGAGAGTCATACTTTTATATAAAATTTTTTCTTTTAAGTAAATTTTTTCTTCAGATTCTACAATGAAATTCATTTTGATTTGATCATAAGACTTATTTATGTCATTTTTGTAATTTATAGCAAAATAATATTTATTAGCATATTTTCCTTTTGGGAGGCATATTTTTATATAAAATCTTTATTTTTAAACAGGATTGACTTGTTTTAGAATCTACAATGAAATTCATTATAATTTAAACTTAATTTAATAACTAATTTTAATTATAACTTTTTTTAGCATATTTTTAATAAAAAAGCTTATTTTTGCTTATTTCACAAAAGAGTCTAAATTAACAAAATTTTTCATGATTTTCAATATTCTTCATTTTTTTATAACAAAATTCTTGATTTTGGTGAAATTTTTTTTTTTAAATTATGTTAACCCATCAAAAGCTTATAATAAGCTTGCATATTTTCACTTATCTTACATTTAACATTTTCCGTACTTTTTTTCTGAAATTATTTGTCTGTCTGTCCAAAGATTTTGTTTTACTTGAACATTTTGCTTCATTATGAAAAAAGTTAGAATTTTTTTAAACAATTTCTTATGAGATTTTTTTTTGAGCTTTTATAAAAGCTTTAAAAATATAGACCCCTATAGTTAGGAGTTTTTGTTCCCCGTATTAAATTCCGAAATTATTGAACGATGTCTGCCGTCATAAAGTATCAAATCTTAAAATTATAAAAAATAATTATTATTGTTGCTTTTCAAGCTTTTAAAGTTTTCACACCCCTTCAGGGCAATCGGAAAATAATCTTTATTTTCAGCATTCAGTTCTGAAAAAGATTTAACGATGTCTGTCTGTCCGTGCATTCGTCCTTTCATTATGTGATTTTACTTCAACATTTTGCTTCATTATGGAAGAAGTTTGAAAAATAATTTAAAATTGTTTCATTGACTCTTTTCGAGCTTTTTTAAAAGCTTCCAAAATATATACACCCCTCTAGGAAAGCGAGAAATAATCTTCGTTGCCTGTACTACATTTTGAATTTATTTAACGATGTCTGTCCGTCCGTCCGTCCATCCTTTATGTGATTTGATTTACTTGAACGTTGTGCTTCATAAAGTAGGACGATTGAAAATTATTAAAATCTCAGTTTCCATGCGGGTTTTTCAGGTTTTACAAAATATATACTCTACTATCGGTAGGAGGAAACAATCTATTCATTAGTTCTTATTAAGACTTTGAAACAATGTCAGTCCTTCTGTCCGTATGCCTCACAAACTTTATATGGAAAAATCTGTAAAAGGAAAAAGCTCTTCAGAATTATCTGTAACTTATTTATTATTAAAGCCCCCAGAAAGCTTTGAGTATTATCTCATGTTATTAGAAAAAATTATTTTAAAGAAATCATGTCAAAATATATGAAAAATATCAGAAATTTCCAAAGGATGATCTTTAAAAAGAGACGCTAACAATTGTGGATTTTAAGAAAGGGATTTAATACCGGAATCTGCAAAGATCTTTCTTTGGGAATGACAAAAGGCCACAATATAATGCGATTTCGAGAATGTCGGCAAAACATTCAATTTCAATCTTTATTGATCACAACAAGCTATAACTCCTGCTAGGTACTGAACCTAGCAGGAGTTATTAGGGAAAATTAGGAAAAATTGTCTTAATAAAAGAGACGACAAAGTTATTGAATCTAGTAAACTTCATTAAGAAAATTTTAGACCTAAAAATTTGCAAAATTTACAAACGTTTTTTTGTCTGAATTTTGAGGTTGTCTCAGATATCGGTCTATAACTTTTTTTTACTTCACCGATGTTGCAGGTTTTATATAGCAAACTGTGTGCGATAATAAAAAAACAAACTGGCAAACATTTTATTGAATTCGCATTATACTTGGGAACGTGAGAATGTTTCCAACAAAATATATAATTTATGGGGTCTGATATGATCACACGCGGAATGACAAAGTCAATATACCGTTTATTATCACTTGTGGTGGTGGAGGGAATAATTGGTATTATTTGATATATAATTTGATATATATTTTTATTACAAATCGGTGAAACTTAAAAAAAAAGAAACAAATTATACACCATTTGATAGGTAATTGTATACCTTTTTAAGTAAAATATATTTGATTTTTTTTAATGACAATGTTGGCAATATTTTCATAAATAGAATAATAATTAAAATTATATATCATTTGAAAGCTTATTATAATAACTTTTGAATGAGTGTAAAAACTTTAGATTTAAAATTTTTATTTTAAAAATAAAATGAATTTTTTTATTAATCAAATTATTACAATAAATTCAATTATATATCATTTGAAAGCTTAACATGTCTTCTCTTATTTCAAATGTATACGATTAAAGTATAAAATATTTTTTTACAACATTTTTGGAATTTATATACAAAAAAAATCTCTTTTAAAAATATTTTTCAAAATCTTGTTTCGTTCATTTCCGCTGGCATTTTAAAATAAAACTGTTATCGATATAATTTTTGAATAAAATTTTATAAAAGTGATTTATATGGAATTAAGAAATTCTAATGATTTCAAATTAATGTTTTTTTTACGAAATCAAGAATTGAGATAAAATTAATTATTTGAATTTTTTTTTTAATAATTTTGAAAATAATTTTTTAATTTGTATAACGAGTTTGGGAAGTTTGGAAATCTCTTATTTTAAAGAACATACATTTACAAACTGATAGCTCAGTGGACATTTTATTTATATAAAAAATAAAGATTTTTTAGCGTTTAAAAATCTTAAGGCCAAATTGTGACGTTTAATTCAAAATCTGAAATTTACGTTACAACATTTTTTTATTTTAATTTTAGAAAAACAACACACGTTTTTTTAATTTCTTTAAATAAACATTTCAATAAAATAAAATCAAGTTTTTTTCTCGTCTTCTTCTTCTTCTACTCCAAAAAAGTTTAAATTTAGCAGGTTTTTTTTAGGTTTTTATTAGTTTATTATACCCTACACCATCATAGGTGAGTGGTTGGGGTATAATGTGTTTGTGCTTATGATTGTAACGCACAGAAAAAATATTACTACCACAACTTTTAAGTACACTGTTCGTTCGTTCAGAATTACATTCCGAGTCGTTTTAACGCCGTCCGTTTGTCCCTCCGGCTGGCTGTCCATGTAAACTTTGTGAACAAAATGCAGGCAGTTTTAAATATATCTTAATGAAATTTGTCATGTGTCATTATTTTGCCTTATGGACGATGCCTATTGAAATTGGAAATGATGGATCCATTTTTTTTTATCTAGTCCCCATACAAATATTCTTCCCTGAATGAGTATTTAAGATCATAAAAGTCCTAAAGATAAAGCAATTTTAATGTAATTTGACACAAATTAGTTTTTTTAATATTCTAAAACAATGTGCCAAATTATATGAGAATCGGTCCATTATTTCTCATAGGTCCCATACAATTATCACACCCCCACCCCTTCAAAGGGCTTAAATGTCACAAATACTTTGGTTTTGTAATAAAAATTAGTCAAATCAAGCCAAATATAAATATAAAAATCAAAAGAAAAATTTACGAGGGTCGGTCCATAATTTCCTCTTGCTCTCATGTAAAGCCCACAGAAAGAAAAACCTTTTAGAACGTTGTAATCCCACATGGAAGTTGGTACCAGTAAAATATACTAATTAAAAAAAAACTTTATACGAGGGTGGTTCATTAATTTTTGGAATCTACCACATATAACCAACAATGTGGTGACGAATGGACGATGTTTGTCCATTCATCTAACTGGCTGACTGTCGATGTAAATTTTGTGCAGGTCACAATTTTACCGATATTTTGATGGAACTTGGCATGTGCCGTTATTTTCTATTCCAAGGATGGTGCATGCTGAAATTAGTGATGATGATTATTTTATCTAGCGTCCATACAAATGTTCAACCCCGAAAGGGGTGTTAAGGTCATAAAAGTTCGAAATATACAGCGATTTAACACAAATAAGTCTAATAATATTCTAAAATAATGTGCCAATTTTTAAGAGGATCGGTCCAGTATTTCTCATAGGTCCTCTACAACCTCCCTTTAAAATAATATTGAATTGGTGTAGGGTATTAAACAGTTGGACTTGACTGTCTAAAGCTTTTATTTGTTTCTTTTTTTTAATATTTTTGTTGGCCAATGTTTTAATCAACAGGTAAAACAACCTCACAGATATGGGAGAGTTTTTCAATACCAGCACAAACGTACTTACAGATACTTTTTTTGTATTGTTTTTTTTTGATTTTTTACTAAAATAAACTTTTTTATCATTAATTTAGGTTGCTGTTGTTGCTGTTTATTTAATAAACAATTAAATACATAGAAAACAATAACAACAACAACAACAACAACAACAACAACAATAATAATAATAATAATAAAATAATAAAAAAAACACAAGGTCACTCTCTTAAAAATGTTGTTTTTGTTTTAATCAATTTTCAATTACGTATCGTAACCGAAAAAAAAATTTTAAAAAAATTTTATAAAAAAATTTATTTTCTTTTTCTTCTTGAATTAAAACACTTTTTTTCTTAAATTCATTTTGCACTTAATTAAATTTTGTATATTTCTTATATAAAAAATAAATAAACATAAATTTTATTTTACATACATTTTTTTCCAAAAAAAAAAAAAAAAAAAAAAAAACAATTTTTTCTTTAAAAATTCCACCCAAAATATTTTAAAACAATTTTTTTCTTGTTTAATTTTTTCTAGTTTTAACACGTTTTTATTACTTTTTCACCTTAATTTGGGTTTTTTTCTCACTTTCAGCAAAAATCTACGTGTTTAAGATTTAATATCGTAACAAAACACTTGTTTTTTATTTTATTTTATTAATTTTTTTTCTTAATTTTATTTATTTCGTTCACCGTTCGTTTTATTTAATTTTTGTTTTAGTTGATCTTTTATTTTTTTTTTATTTTTTGGCGTAATTTACAATTAACGTACCGATCACTAACGCAGTCACTTAACAACTCCCTAGACAGTGATTAAGATTTGGTCATCAGACTCATGAGCCACTTAAACTCTTAATAGTGTGAATTGTTCATGTTTTCTTTTCTAAATTCATTCACTCGTATTTGTATCTCTCAGATACTTTAACCGCAACCGAAAAAAAAAAACAAAACAATATCTTTCCCTCTCTCTCTCTTTGAAAAACAACTCTCTGCTCTTTTTCTGTTTACAAATATAGTTGAAGAGATTATGAGAAGGTTGCCAGACTAAATGGGCAAATATTTAGAAATGGGAATTTTGATTTAAGTTGGTTACTTCTATCGCTCTAAGCTTTACTCTATATATCTTGCCTGGTGACCAGGCAGGAATGAATTTAAATTCCTGATCGATACTTTAGTTCTAAATACAGTTTTCAAAGCAGGCGTTAGTTAAGTCTCTAAACGAGTCCTATATTTTAGTTCATAGTTGTCTCTAAAATAGACCTGATTGGTATTTAGTCTACAGCCTCGAATTCAGTCTGCTTTAGCTGTTTGGCCGGAGTTAAAGCTCTATACTATTACAGTTTACATCACATTTAACAGTGCAGGTTGCGATCATATTATGATGGTCCTTGGAAATCTAAAAGTTCCATATTAGTTAAGGAGCATAATGGGAAATTATTTTAGTGATAGAACTCTGTGGTCCGTTACCTCGGCTGGTGGTTCTTTAGGGTTCAGTTCTTGGGCCGTTATTGTAGTACGTGATGGAATTGAAGAATATACACGTTTGTCGGATGTTCTAACGATATTATTGTCGTCAATATATCTGAAATGATTGAAATAAGGATTAATAAAAAATGACCGAAAAGGTAGTACTGGAACTATCTGATCATAAAACAGAAGCAATACTAATCATTGGCCGCAAGAAAACGGAAATATTGAATATAAAGCTCGGCAAGGAGATTTTCAATTCCAGCATTGCAATAACTTGGTTATAATGATTGATAATAGGCTTAACTACAGGGCCCCTATGGAAAAGGCATATAATGGGGATGCAAAGGTAAATGGCCCAACTAATAGCATCATGTTTAACGTACATGCAGAGAAAAAATATGGAATCGGAAAACAACGTATTTTCATCAGCAATTATGATTGTCGTTCCACCATAATATTTTGAAATAAAAAAAAAACATTATAGTTGTACCACCACAAAATATTGTTGTCCGCAATGTTGTTGACCATAATATGTTAATAAATTGAACATATTTCTAAACATATTATGACCAACATATTATTGTTAATTTATTGAAAATAATTTTATTGCAACAACAAAATTATTCTTAAACTGAATTAAATTTAATGAATGACATGTTGATATGAAAATAGAAGTGTTGTGACGATCATGCTGGAATAATGACGTTTGTCTGGATGTCGGAGAACATAGCTAGAGAGCTAATTTCGATAATGTTATTTTTATTATATGCGGTGCCTAGATGGGCAGATTCTGCAGGAATGTGTTATTACTCTTCCATCAGAGTAGCCGTTTTGTGGATATAGAAAATATCTCTCATGTGTAATATGCCTTTTGATCCCTTTCGACCTTGCTTCCGATGAAGTTTTTAAGATATATAAGGATATTTTATCCTATAGATATAAAATAAGTAAGGAAAGTCCGCGAAGGAGATAGGACAGTTACAAACTGACAACGGAGTTGGCAAAGGACGATGGACGTATCTTCTTATTCCGGATATAAAAACATGGTTGGAACGTGTACATGGGAAGTGAAATATTACCTTACACATTTTGTTTTAGATTACGAAGCATGTAGAAGCTATCTGTATAAGGAAGACTGTACATTGAAGTTAAAAATTGCGTAATATTAATTAGAACCAGAACCAAGCACTGTGTTAAGAGGAAAAGATGCGGAAGCAGAAAATGAGGAATTGTATAATAGAAGTAGCATATATGTTAACGTTCCCCTGAAGTAATATTTAACAGTGGTGAGGACGTCATTTGTGGTGTTGACGATGGAAGTGGTAAAAATCTGACATTACCTTTTGAAGGTTTCCACCTCCACAAAATAGACTTGACTTAAATAAACTGTGGTTAAGTTAGTAGACTAAACTAGATTATACTTTATTCTAAGCTATAACTCTCTAATCTAGATTAGAATTTAGTCTCTAGACTAGATCTGAGCCTAATCTTAACACTATAGTTTAGGCTAGACTACAATAGATTATCTAAAATAGATTATAGTTCAATCTAATCTCTTGAGTAATGATTAGTCTCTAAACCAGTCTATAGTCCAGTCTTTGGTCTAGAGTAAAGTTTAGATTGTAGTTAAGACTTTAGTTTAGTTTCCAGTTGGAACTGTTACTTAGTCTCTAGACGATATTATAATTGAGACTCTAAATCAGTCTAAAATTTAGTCCTAAGTCTGGAGATTATAGTCTAGAGACTATTACGACAATGGAGGTCGTTAAATTAGAGAATACTTTATTCTAAACTATGCTTAAGTCTCTAATTTAGGCTAGAGTTTAGTCTTTATACTAGACCTGAGCCTAAATTTTATACTATAGTTTAGTCGAGGTTAGACTTTTATTTAGACTTAGACTACAGTAGACCATAGTTCAGACATTAGTTTAGTTTCCCTTTGGGACTATAACTTAGTCTCTGGGTGATATTATAATTTAGACTCTAAACCAGTCCAAAATGTTCATCTTAGTTTGGAGATTGTAGTCTACAGATTTGATATTAAGTGTAGTCTCTGAACTATAATTAATTCTCGAGTTTAGTCTCTAATTGGGACTGATTTAGGCCTTAAATCGTTGTGTACCATTTTGAGAGTGTTCAATAATAAATTCATGATTATTAAATACAATCTCTAGTCTCAAGTTGGAACTATTACTGAGTCTGTAGACGATATTATAATATAGACTCTAAATCAGTCTAAAATTTAGTCTTAAGTTTCGAAATTGTAGTCTAGAGATTAGACTATAAGTCTAGTCTCGGAACTATAATTAAGTCTCAAGTCTAGACTAAAGTTAAGTCTCTAGTTGGGACTGACTAAGGTCCTAAATTAAAGACTAAAACTAGATAAAAACTATACACATCTGGCATCCTTGTGTACCATTTTGAGGGTGTTCGATAATAAATTCATGATTATTATTAATAATTATTTTTTTATTTATTTTATTACTCAGTACAACCGAATGATCATACTCTCTCTTCTCGTTTATCTATTAACTGCTTCTCTCTCTCTCTCTCTCTGTCTCTCTCCCAAATTCTTGTAATCTTAATATTTTTATGTGCAATTTTCTCAGTTTTTCTCTTTTGATTTTCAATTTTAGTGTTTAGTACCTTCAATCATTATTATTATCATCATCACTTCTTTGAATTGTTTTTATTTCATTTTTATTTTGTTACCAGTATTTCTTTCTTTTCTTCTTTAAATATATATTTTACCATGATAAGAGAATTATTATTATTTTTATTTTATTGTTTATAAAAGTGTTAATATTTTTTTTTGTTTTCAGTTGTGAGAGAGAGATAAGAAAAACGATCGTCGTCTATTTTATGCGAAGCTGAAGTTTGTCAGTCAGAGTTTTTTCTTTGATAAAAATCATTTCCAAATGTTTCATTTTGGGTGGGTGTGAGTTAATTCCGGATACCGGGAATATGATTTGTTTATTTACAAAAACAATTGCAGAAATCTTGTTCAATATTTATTTGTTAAATACAAATTGTTGTTGTTGTTTTATAGAACCAATTATAGTGGCGGTAGAGTTATATTTGCCGTCATATCTTTAGATTAGATTCAGTCTGAATTATGTGTTTCTTTTTCAGATAAGATATTGACTCTAATGAGAAGTACATAATGAGATAAGGAAATAGAAAAATAAATAAATAAATAAATAAATAAATAAATAAATAAATAAATAAATAAATAAATTCCTAAAGAGAATTATTCTCTGGAGAGTTTTATAAATTCATTAATAATTTTTCAAGATTTTTTTTTAAATCATTAAATTGAAAATTTTATTTTATTTAGAATATCGTGTTCTAAGGAGTGAAATTGTATAATTCTTAACACACGTTTTTCATTAAAACGTTTAAACCAAGTATTTTTCGATCTTTGTTTAATGTCAAGCAAATTGTTGTTAATCTGATTAAAATGTGTGATCAGATAAAAGTGCGTATTAAAATTATTAAATGTTTTCAACAAAACCCAACTTGGTCCTACAAAAAAGTTGGCCAAGTTGACGCCAAACTATTTCCAATGATGTGTGTGAAGTTAAATTCGAATTTAACTAGCAAAGACAAAAACCAACAATGTTAACAGAGCAGTTAGCAGAGTGCTGTTAAGTGTGAAGATAAATTCGAATTTAACATAGAATATATTTTTATGATTTTCTTCATTTTTTCAAAAGTTTTTGAACATCGGACTAAGTTTTTTAAAGTAAAAATACCAAAAATGAAAGATTTTCCGAATAAAGTGTAAGTTTTTGAAACATTTTCAAGATGCTTACTTTGTGTATATAAAAGCATTGGGAGGTTAATCAAGGATTTTGGCCTTTGTGGCCAAACAAATAGGTGGCATCAAACGAGACCACATGGAATGGAAGGCCAAGGGTCTCTGCTATCCGCACTTATAGGTGGTATATCTGAATTGAGTTTGTGAGATTTTAAAAAAATTTTCAAAATCTAAAGTTAGAGTATAGAGGGGTCTGTCCAGGATTTTGGCCATTGTGGCCAAACAAAGAGGTGGCATCAAACGAGACCACATGGAAGGGAAGGCCAAGGGTCTCCGCTATCCGTATTTAAAGGTGGTATATCTGAATTGAGTTTGTGAGATTTTAAAAAAAAATTCAAAATCTAAAGTTAGAGTATAGAGGGGTCTGTCCAGGATTTTGGCCATTGTGGCCAAACAAAGAGGTGGCATCAAACGAGACCACATGGAAGGGAAGGCCAAGGGTCTCTGCTATCCGCACTTATAGGTGGTATATCTGAATTGAGTTTGTGAGATTTGTAAAAAAGTTTCAAAATCTAAAGTTATAGTATAGAGGGGTCTGTCCAGGATTTTGGCCATTGTGGCCAAACGAAGAGGTGGCATCAAACGAGACTACATGGAATCGAAGGCCAAGGGTCTCTGCTATCCGCACTTATAGGTGGTATATCTGAATTGAGTTTGTGAGATTTTAAAAAAAAATTCAAAATCTAAAGTTAGAGTAGAGAGGGGTCTGTCCAGGATTTTGGCCATTGTGGCCAAACGAAGAGGTGGCATCAAACGAGACCACATGGAATCGAAGGCCAAGGGTCTCCGCTATCCGCATTTATAGGTGATATATCTGAATTGAGTTTGTGAGATTTGTAAAAAAGTTTCAAAATCTAAAGTTAGAGTATAGAGGGGTCTGTCCAGGATTTTGGCCATTGTGGCCAAACAAAGAGGTGGCATCAAACGAGACCACATGGAAGGGAAGGCCAAGGGTCTCTGCTATCCGCACTTATAGGTGGTATATCTGAATTGAGTTTGTGAGATTTGTAAAAAAGTTTCAAAATCTAAAGTTAGTGTATAGAGGGGTCTGTCCAGGATTTTGGGCATTGTGGCCAAACAAAGAGGTGGCATCAAACGAGACCACATGGAAGGGAAGGCCAAGGGTCTCTGCTATCCGCACTTATAGGTGGTATATCTGAATTGAGTTTGTGAGATTTGTAAAAAAGTTTCAAAATCTAAAGTTAGTGTATAGAGGGGTCTGTCCAGGATTTTGGGCATTGTGGCCAAACAAAGAGGTGGCATCAAACGAGACCACATGGAAGGGAAGGCCAAGGGTCTCCGCTATCCGCATTTATAGGTGGTATATCTGAATTGAGTTTGTGAGATTTGTAAAAAATTTTCAAATCTAAAGTTAGAGTATAGAGGGGTCTGTCCAGGATTTTGGCCATTGTGGCCAAACGAAGAGGTGGCATCAAACGAGACCACATGGAATCGAAGGCCAAGGGTCTCTGCTATCCGCACTTATAGGTGGTATATCTGAATTGAGTTTGTGAAATTTGTAAAAAATATCAAAATCTCAAGTTAGAGTATAGAGGGGTCTGTCCAGGATTTTGCCCATGTGACCAAACGAAGAGGTGGCATCGAACAAGACCACGTGGAAAATGAGGACAAGGCTCTCTACTATCTGCTTTTATAAATAAAATATCTGAATTGAGTTTGTGAGATTTAAAAAAATAAAATAAAAACTAACAATGTTAACCGAACCGTTAACAGAGGGCTGTTAACTGTGAAGATAAATTCGAGTTTAACATAGAACATATTTTTGTGATTTTCTTAATTTTTTTCAAACATTTTTAAAATCCTTACTTTATGTATATAAAGCCAGTTGGTGGTTAATGAAAGATTTTGGCCACGTGGAAAATGAGGACAGGGCTCTCTACTATCTACTTTTATAACTGAAATATCTGAATTGAGTTTGTGAGATTTTTAGAAAATTTTCAAAATCTTAAGTTAGAGTATAGAGGGGTCTGTCCAGGATTTTGGCCATTGTGGCCAAACAAAGAGGTGGCATCAAACGAGACCACATGGAATGGAAGGCCAAGGGTCTCTGCTATCCGCATTTATAGGTGGTATATCTGAATTGAGTTTGTGAGATTTTTAAAAAAATTTTCAAAATCTAAAGTTAGAGTATAGAGGGGTCTGTCCAGGATTTTGGGCATTGTGGCCAAACAAAGAGGTGGCATCAAACGAGACCACATGGAAGGGAAGGCCAAGGGTCTCTGCTATCCGCACTTATAGGTTGTATATCTGAATTGAGTTTGTGAGATTTTAAAAAAATTTTCAAAATCTAAAGTTAGAGTAGAGAGGGGTCTGTCCAGGATTTTGGCCATTGTGGCCAAACGAAGAGGTGGCATCAAACGAGACCACATGGAATCGAAGGCCAAGGGCCTCTGCTATCCGCATTTATAGGTGGTATATCTGAATTGAGTTTGTGAGATTTTTAAAAATTTTCAAAATCTCAAGTTAGAGTAGAGAGGGGTCTGTCCAGGATTTTGGCCATTGTGGCCAAACGAAGAGGTGGCATCAAACGAGACCACATGGAATAGAAGGCCAAGGGTCTCTGCTATCCGCATTTATAGGTGGTATATCTGAATTGAGTTTGTGAGATTTGTAAAAAAGTTTCAAAATCTAAAGTTAGAGTATAGAGGGGTCTGTCCAGGATTTTGGCCATTGTGGCCAAACAAAGAGGTGGCATCAAACGAGACCACATGGAATGGAAGGCCAAGGGTCTCTGCTATCCGCATTTATAGGTGGTATATCTGAATTGAGTTTGTGAGATTTGTAAAAAAGTTTCAAAATCTAAAGTTAGAGTATAGAGGGGTCTGTCCAGGATTTTGGCCATTGTGGCCAAACAAAGAGGTGGCATCAAACGAGACTACATGGAATTGAAGGCCAAGGGTCTCTGCTATCCGCACTTATAGGTGGTATATCTGAATTGAGTTTGTGAGATTTGTAAAAAAGTTTCAAAATCTAAAGTTATAGTATAGAGGGGTCTGTCCAGGATTTTGGCCATTGTGGCCAAACGAAGAGGTGGCATCAAACGAGACTACATGGAATCGAAGGCCAAGGGTCTCTGCTATCCGCACTTATAGGTGGTATATCTGAATTGAGTTTGTGAGATTTGTAAAAAAGTTTCAAAATCTAAAGTTAGTGTATAGAGGGGTCTGTCCAGGATTTTGGGCATTGTGGCCAAACAAAGAGGTGGCATCAAACGAGACCACATGGAAGGGAAGGCCAAGGGTCTCTGCTATCCGCACTTGTAGGTGGTATATCTGAATTGAGTTTGTGAGATTTGTAAAAAAGTTTCAAAATCTAAAGTTAGTGTATAGAGGGGTCTGTCCAGGATTTTGGGCATTGTGGCCAAACAAAGAGGTGGCATCAAACGAGACCACATGGAAGGGAAGGCCAAGGGTCTCCGCTATCCGCATTTATAGGTGGTATATCTGAATTGAGTTTGTGAGATTTGTAAAAAAGTTTCAAAATCTAAAGTTAGAGTATAGAGGGGTCTGTCCAGGATTTTGGCCATTGTGGCCAAACAAAGAGGTGGCATCAAACGAGACCACATGGAAGGGAAGGCCAAGGGTCTCTGCTATCCGCACTTATAGGTGGTATATCTGAATTGAGTTTGTGAGATTTTAAAAAAATGTTCAAAATCTAAAGTTAGAGTATAAAGGGGTCTGTCCAGGATTTTGGCCATTGTGGCCAAACGAAGAGGTGGCATCGAACGAGACCACATGGAGTCGAAGGCCAAGGGTCTCTGCTATCCGCATATATATGTGGTATATCTGAATTGAGTTTGTGAGATTTTAAAAAAATTTTCAAAATCTCAAGTTAGAGTATAAAGGGGTCTGTCCAGGATTTTGGCTATTGTGGCCAAACAAAGAGGTGGCATCAAACGAGACTACATGGAAAGGAAGGCCATGGGTCTATGTTATCCATATTTATAAGTGGAATATTGAGTTTGGTAAAAATTTCACAGATTGATTTCAGTATGTTCGAAAGTAACATAGGTCATAAAAAGTCGAATTCGATCAGGGGAGGAGTACCTCCAAAAGAAGTTGATAGTGGTTAATATGTTAGCAACTTTCTCCAGGAACTGTTCTTCTGAGCAAAACGTAGAACAGATAGGATCATGTACTAGAGGAGTACCCTTTACAAAGCAAATATTGATTTTCAAATATCATATAACAGAATTATAACAGCGTGAGTTCTCAAATTTGGTTTTTACTACTTTCTAATGCAATTGTTTTTTAGGCAACGCCCTAAAAATTTGTTTTTGCAAAATAAATTTTGCCGGATCTTCAAACATGAATATAAATATAACACCTTTTTACATTACCGTAACGTTAAAATATTTGAAGTCAGATTGGCGATATTAAAATACAATATTTGTAAGGAAAATAAGTTTTAACACATCTATTATGAACTCCGCTTTACATAAATGTGGAGGTTGATCGTAATCATAATGTTCTTATTTCATAATTTTGTATCGATAAATGTGTCCTTGCACTTCTTATACAAAAAAATCTATAAATCCCGTTACAGATAAAAATAACACACTGGTATGTGCAACAATAAGTATTTGATTTATATTGCTAACAGCCTAATAAATGAAAAGACAAAAATCTTTCGAGTGGTGATGTAGCACATTGGAAGTATTGTAGTCTTATGAATCTAAGGGTGCGGGTTCAATCCTGGTTTAACAACTGTTGATTTACTTATTGACAAAAAGGGTTCGATTTTTCTTTTTTATAAATGTTAATTTTTTTTTTTTACATTTTCTTTATAAAATAAAAAATTAAAATAAAAAGTCTAATTAATATGCTTCTGTTTAACTTCCATTGAATTATATTTTCCACTTTTTATACCCTCCACAACCACAAGTGGTGAGGGTATATTAAGTTTGTCATTCCGTGTGTAACGCCAAGAAGGAATCATCTCGGACCCTACAATGTATATATATTATTGCATCAAATCAAAAACTGAGTCGATTTCGATATGTCCGTCTGTCTGTCTGTTGGAAACATTCTGACGCCTAGAATAATTGACCGAATTCAATAAAACTTGGCCACATTGTTTGTTATTGTCCTAAGCAGTTTGCTATTTAAAACCAGCTATATCGGTTTATAAGCAAGGAAGTTATAGACCGATATCTGAAACAACCTCAAAATTTCAGAAATTTTAGCATACAATTTCACGTGCTTCATCATTGTGCAAAAATTATCAAAATCTGATTAACCGGAAAAAAGTTATAGGCTATAATATGCAAAATTTTGATACACCCCAAACTCTTTGTGTCATATGGGTCGCAATTTTTAAGATAGTTTACTAAACCGGAAAAAAGTTATAGGCTATAATATGCAAAATTTTGATACACCCCAAACTCTTTGTGTCCTATGGGTCGCAATTTTTAAGATAGTTTACTAAAATTTGTCACAACTAATTTTTTTAGCCATTCTTAATATATGTTATAAATTTTATTAACATTTCTCCATATTTTGATATAGCTCCCATATAAGGCCCCTTCCCGGAATATGATTTATAGCTTATAAAACTCTTAAATTTGAACCAATTCTTTTGAAATTTAGCACAATTAATTTTTTAATTATTTTCAATATATATTATAAATTTTTATTAACA
>PYHX02000467.1:35938468-35974283 GCA_004302925.2 Cochliomyia hominivorax | reverse complement strand
TGTAATAATAATGGAATTCTATCTATCGATTATCTTCTAAAATAAATATATATCTCACAAATTTATGCTTAAACATCTCTGTCAAGCACGACTATTTAATACCCTACACCACATTGTTGATGGCAAATGTCTGCTACGAAAATTTATAAACGACTCTCGTATAATTTGCCATCCTGTTTTGGCTTATATTTGTCGCATATATGGCTAAATATTTTACAAATTCTCACGTTAACATGCGATTTAAAAGTTTCAAAAAGTGACATTTGGAAGGGTGGTTGTATAGGTCCTACTAAATATTTTATAATTTTATATTAGTTTTGCAAAGTTTTGTTAAAATCGTTTTACATTTAGGAATTTTATGGGCTTAAAACCCCCAATCCAGGGGGACATTTATACAGGATCCGATCAATAACCAATTTCAATAAGCATCGTCATTGGGCTAAAATAGTAGCACGGGTCAAATTTCATTAAGATATCTTCATAACTGCGACCAGTATTTTGCGACAGCCAGCGGTATGGACGGACGTGCATGCTTAAATCGACTCAGGAAGTGATTCTGAGTCCAACGGTATACTTAAAAGTAGACTATTTTCTGTCCGAAACTACACCTATGGGTGGTGTAGGGCATAAATATCAATTGACACACCCACAATTAATGACAATAAAATGTTAAAGTACCCAACAAAAATAGGAAAAAAGCATTATAACGAGATCAACATGTGCATGTGAAATTTTAGATAAAAAATCGAAAATATAACAAAGTTAGATAATCTTTATTAAAAGGGGGAAATTTTTAATTAATATTTATAAATAGGCAGCAGTAACAAGTCCAATATGTAAATGTCAAAATGATAATTTATGATTATGTATCGCAGGAAGAGAAATAAACATAAAATGAAAACAAAGAAATTAGGTAACATGAAGTCTGGATATATAAATATGTCAAAAGGTTTCTCTACAGAATGAATACGATATTGGTTTTGACAAAATCGGACAAATTAATACATTGATACTATAGATTGAATGAAAAGAACATCGATACTTTCAATAGAGTCACAAATATATAGATATCACTCGGATGGATATAAGATTCTATAAAATCGAAAAAGATATTAATAGTTTTTTTCCATAAAATATAAAATACAGAGACCATATCAGATATTTGGTCTCTATAGTAAATTAGAAATATCCGATACTCCTTCTAAAAGCTTTGTAGTTGCTAAATCGTCGGAGTTGTGTTTCTTTCTCGCAGCATACTCTCCAAATTGTTTACTCGATCGAATCGAGAATCGATTCAAAAATATCTTTAGAATACAAAAGATTACAATAATTTTCTAATCTATAGAAATAATATCGAAATTTTTAGAAAAGATATCGAAATCTTTTCTATTCTAAGGAAGGACTCAGTCCTAAATCTTGAAACAAAAATTTACAAATCACGACGTGTATTAAATAAATTTTTTGAGACAAAATTTAAAAATTCTCAATGTAGTACTACTTTAGATATTCGATAAGAAATATCTGTTTTGTATGGTGGCTAGTTTTTCCCCCAGATCCTATCCACTCTACATTTTGTAAAACAGAGTCTTGACATCTGATAATCAATATTTGATTTGTATGAGGGAAGAGATGTCTATATTTTTTCTATTCTAAAAAAAAGATAACGATATCTTTTCTACTCTATAAAAAAACATCTCAAAAGATCTCGATATATTTTTTTCTATAGAGAAAAGATTCTATAAATTTCTATCGAAAATTATCTTAATATATTTTTTATCGAAAATGATCTCGATATCTTATCTATCAAAAATGATCTCGATATCTTTTCTATTCTATTTTCTAAATAATTTCGTTTTACAAGTTTTCTAGGAAATTACTTATACCCTTAACCAATATTTTTTCTATATCTATATTTATTCTAAACCATTGTTAACAACTTAAATAAAGAATTTTTTTCTAGATGAGTTTTATATATTTTTTTATAGAAAAATATATAAAGAGACAATAAATGATGACTTTAACAAATTGTATGACAAATAAATACGTGTGTGTATTTGTTGTTCATTTCATAAGTGATTCATTTTTATTTTATAAATTGAATTAAATAGAAAAATGTAATTATTAGTTTTTCTAACAAATAAAACATAAAATATTAAATAAAAATCACACTTCAGATTTTAAAAAGTAATAAAATCGAAAAAACAATTGAAAACTTAAACGCACGACAGACAGACGGACAAACAAAAAAAACAAAAAAAAAAAAAATCTAAAATTCATAATAAAAACTTAAATAAACAAAAACAACTGTAACGAAAGCAAAAAAAAAAAAGACTGACATGTTTTAATTTACAATAAAAAAAAAAACACAACAACAATAATAAAGAAAAATCAAAATAAACCTGTTGCATTCCATAGCAAACACATGTTTAGTTTTATTATTGTTGTTGTGTTGTTGAATTTTTCTCTTTGTGTCATTTAATATCTCAGTCGCTATTAACCGTTATATATTATTAGTGCTCTTGTACTCATTTGTATTGTTTTTGATTGTTGTTGTTGTTGTTGTTTTCTTTAATTAATAAAGGAGTTGTTATGTTGTTGTTGTTGTATGTTGACCAGTTAAAAAAATGGTCACGTTTACTTCTCACAGCATTCAATGGATGGAAAATCACATAATGTGTGTAGAAATGCGTGTGTATGTGTAAATCTTTTTTTTTTTACTTCCCAAAAAAATCATAAAAATTCTCAGAAAAATTGAGGTATTTCTCCTCCAGTTTAATTATTATTAACAAAAAAAGTCAAGATATGAGTCATTCTCTAGTTATTTTTTTTTCAAACTTTGAAAGGTTTTCAAAATGATACTCCCCTCACAACCCAACAAACAAATAAACCTCATCTCATTTTAAAACGCAGAGACCACACATTTTACAATCGAAATTTTGAACAGCTTCTGATTTTTTTATACCCTCCACCAAAAGAAGTGGTATATCAACGTCGTCATTCCGTGTGCAACGTTAAGAAGAAATCATCTCAGATTCCATAATGTATATATATATTCTTGCATCAGATCAAAATCTGAGTAGATTTAGCTATGTCCGTCTGTCTGTCTATTGGTCTGTTGTTGGCATGCTCACATCCATAATAATTGATAGAACTCAATGAAATTTGAGCTGAGTATTTGTCATGGTCCTAAGAAGATATCTATTTCAAATCAGCAAAATTGGTTCAGTTTATGAAAAGATATAGACCGATATCTGAAGCAAGCTCTAAATTGCAGCGAAGATTTTTCTTAAAACTGTCAATAAAAAATCTATAAATTAGAATAAGATTTTCACATAATATAAAGTTATATGTACTTCATTATCATTCCAAAAGTTATCAGTTCAGTAGAAAAAAAGTTATATCTAACTGATTTTATGACTCATTCAGTGTTCCTATTTTATACCTTCCAAAAATGGTTATTTATAATACACGTTTGTGAATGTGTATGTACGAAACATAATATATTTACTTCACCCGTATTTGCGGTGAGGGGTATTAAAGATTCGGCACAGCCTAGTTTTTTGTTTTATTTTCTCTTATTATTTCTAATTCTAATTTATTCAAAGAAATAAATTTAAATTAACTATAACTTTTTTTCTATGATAAATGTGGAGACCTTATAAACAGTCATCAGCTTTCAATTTTTTCTGTTTGTTTGTTTATTTTGCTTTGTTATTGTTATTTATTTAATATTTTTTGTATGATTCATCATTTACAAACGTCAAAATTTTCTTATTATTCGTTATTTTAATGTCATACAATTTCGAAAAAAAGTGCGTTTAAATTATTTAAATTAAACAATTTTATTTAACAAATACAAATTGTTTATGTTTTACCTGTAAATTGTTTTGAATTATTGAAAAAAGTCTGTTTTCATTTTGAAAGGAATTTTTGAAATATTTTCAAAAACCATTTTAATTAAACAATTGTTTGAATTCCCCTGTAAGTGTAAAATATTTGAAAATAAATATTGACTTTACGAGCAGGAATTCTATCGCTTTTTAAAAAATACTGTTAAAAAGAAAACACCTTTTGACGTCGAAAAGTCTGCAGGAAATTAATTTAATAAAAAGATAAATTGACAATAAAAATTAACGAAAGTTAATTTTAAAAATAATATGATTGATGAACTTACGACTCAATAAACGATATCTTCTATAATTTCTAGCAAATATATTTAAATCTTTTCTATTCTATAGAAAAGATATTGGAAATCTTTTCTATTCTATAGAAAAGATATTGGAAATCTTTTCTATTCTATAGAAATGATATTGGAAATCTTTTCTATTCTATAGAAAAGATATTGGAAATCTTTTCTATTCTATAGAAAAGATATTGGAAATCTTTTCTATTCTATAGAAAAGATATTGGAAATCTTTTCTATTCTATAGAAATGATATTGGAAATCTTTTCTATTCTATAGAAAATGATATTGGAAATCTTTTCTATTCTATAGAAAAAGATATTGGAAATCTTTTCTATTCTATAGAAAAGATATTGGAAATCTTTTCTATTCTATAGAAAAGATATTGGAAATCTTTTCTATTCTATAGAAAAGATATTGGAAATCTTTTCTATTCTATAGAAAAGATATTGGAAATCTTTTCTATTCTATAGAAAAGATATTGGAAATCTTTTCTATTCTATAGAAAAGATATTGGAAATCTTTTCTATTCTATAGAAAAGATATTGGAAATCTTTTCTATTCTATAGAAAAGATATTGGAAATCTTTTCTATTCTATAGAAAAGATATTGGAAATCTTTTCTATTCTATAGAAAAGATATTGGAAATCTTTTCTATTCTATAGAAAAGATATTGGAAATCTTTTCTATTCTATAGAAAAGATATTGGAAATCTTTTCTATTCTATAGAAAAGATATTGGAAATCTTTTCTATTCTATAGAAAAGATATTGGAAATCTTTTCTATTCTATAGAAAAGATATTGGAAATCTTTTCTATTCTATAGAAATGATATTGGAAATCCTTTCTATTCTATAGAAAAGATATTGGAAATCTTTTCTATTCTATAGAAATGATATTGGAAATCCTTTCTTTCTATAGAAAAGATATTGGAAATCTTTTCTATTCTATAGAAATGATATTGGAAATCCTTTCTATTCTATAGAAAAGATATTGGAAATCTTTTCTATTCTATAGAAATGATATTGGAAATCCTTTCTATTCCTATAGAAAAGATATTGGAATCTTTTCTATTCTATAGAAATGATATTGGAAATCTTTTCTATTCTATAGAAAATGATATTGGAAATCTTTTCTATTCTATAGAAAAAGATATTGGAAATCTTTTCTATTCTATAGAAAAGATATTGGAAATCTTTTTATTCTTATAGAAAAGATATTGGAAATCTTTTCTATTCTATAGAAAAGATATTGGAATCTTTTCTATTCTATAGAAAAGATATTGGAAATCTTTTCTATTCTATAGAAAAGATATTGGAAATCTTTTCTATCTAAGAAAAGATATTGGAAATCTTTTCTATTCTATAGAAAAGATATTGGAAATCTTTTCTATTCTATAGAAAAGATATTGGAAATCTTTCTATTCTATAGAAAAGATATTGGAAATCTTTTCTATTCTATAGAAAAAGATATTGGAAATCTTTTCTATTCTATAGAAAAGATATTGGAAATCTTTCTATTCTATAGAAAAGATATTGGAAATCTTTTCTATTCTAATAGAAAAGATATTGGAATCTTTTCTATTCTATAGAAAAGATATCTATTCTATAGAAAAGATATTGGAAATCTTTTCTATTCATAGAAAGATATGGAATCTTTCTTTCATAGGAAAATATTGGAATCTTTTCTATTCTATAGAAATGATATTGGAAATCTTTTCTATTCTAGTAGAAAAAATATTGGAAATCTTTTCATTCTATAGAAAAGATATTGGAAATTTTTTTCTATTCTATAGAAATGATATTGGTAAATCTTTTCTATTCTATAGAAAAGATATTGGAAATCTTTTCTATTCTATAGAAATGATATTGGAAATCTTTTCTATTCTATAGAAAAGATATTGGAAATCTTTTCTATTCTATAGAAAATATTGGAAATCTTTTCTATTCTATAGAAAAAGATATTGGAAATCTTTCTATTCTATAGAAAAAGATATTGGAAATCTTTTCTATTCTATAGAAAAAGATATTGGAAATCTTTTCTATTCTATAGAAAAGATATTGGAAATCTTTTCTATTCTATAGAAAAAGATATTGGAAATCTTTTCTATTCTATAGAAAAAGATATTGGAAATCTTTTCTATTCTATAGAAAAGATATTGGAAAATCTTTTCTATTCTATAGAAAAAGATATTGGAAATCTTTTCTATTCTATAGAAAAAGATATTGGAAATCTTTTCTATTCTATAGAAAAGATATTGAAAAATCTTTTCTACTCTATAGAAAAGATATCAGAAATCTTTTCTATCGATATCTCTTCTATAGAATAGAAAAGATATCGATATCTTTTATATAGAATAGAAAAGATATCGATATCTTTTATATAGAATAGAAAAGATATCGATATCTTTTATATAGAATAGAAAAGATATCGATATCTTTTATATAGAATAGAAAAGATATCGATATCTTTTATATAGAATAGAAAAGATATCGATATCTTTTATATAGAATAGAAAAGATATCGATATCTTTTATATAGAATAGAAAAGATATCGATATCTTTTATATAGAATAAAAGAGATATTGAAATCTTAAGATTCATTTAAACATAATTTATTTATTATTTAAAAATATTACACTTAAAACATATTTTAATCTCTTTTACTATATTTTTTAAATAATTGAAAAGAAGTTTATTATTTAGTTTTATATATATTTTTTTATGAATATAAATTATTTTATAAAGAAAATCACTTGATAAACAAATCGTCACAGAAATGAAGCAACAAAAGATTAAATTAATTTTGAAAATAAAAAGAAAAATTCATAAAATTTCCTTTTCTCATTTTTATGGAAAAATAAACACATAAAAGAAGGGGAAAATTAATAAGACTCTGGTGGACATATTGAAATATCAACATCAAATTGATAAGAAATTTTTTATTTTATTCAAAACCGAAAGAACTAAATTTAGCATGTAAGAAAGTAATATTGGTCTTTGCTGAATCTTCAGTACCCTCCACCATAAATGTGTGTGAGTTATGTACGTTATGGTTCATACATTCACACTATAAGTAGGAACCTTCTCAGGACTACAGAAAATAGTCAGGCCAAACTTCATTTAGCTCTGTCAATTAATGTGGATGTGAACGTGCCAACAACAGACAAACAGATGAACAGACAGACATAACTAAATCAACTCAGATTTTGATTTGGTGCAAGAATATGATTCCCTCTTAGCGTTAGACAAGGAATGATAAAATTATTATACCCTCTTCACTACTTGTGGGTGGTGTAGGGTATACAAAGAAGAAAAACAGTTTATTCAGTTTAGTTCTTCACTGTAAAAAATAAAAATCATATAAAATAAATGATTAAATACAACAACAACAAAAATGCAGACGATGTATTAAGAATAAGAAAAAATATCAAGAAATAAAATTGAAAAGAAATAAAAAAAGAAAAGATCAGAACAGAAACGAGAAACAAAATAAAAGTTCAAAACATTTGACATTTGGAGCACTGAAAATAATAAAAATAATAAATTTATTTATTATTTTTATTATTTATTTTACACACATTCTTCATATTTGTTCATAATTTTTTTATATTTTCTTAAAGTTTAACAATTGATATTTTTAATAAATTTATACAAATTATTATAAACAACATTTGAATAGAGTTTATGGGTGTTTTGTACTCGTAACTTATTTACAGCTTTAATATTGGATGAAAGATTAATGTTGTTTTCTATTTTATTTTAGAAAATGCAGATTATGAAAGATTTTTTTTTAAGAAATTAGGTTATTTTCTACAGGAAATATAGGTTAATGATGTAGTTTGGGTAGACAAACTTAGATCATGATAACTTTTCTTTACAGAAAAACAAAAATAATTTTCTATGAAAAAAATCTTTTTTATAGAATATAAAAGATTTTTCGATATCTTTTCTATAGAATAGAAAAGATTTTTCGATATCTTTTTCTATAGAATAGAAAAGATTTTTCTAAATCTAAAATATAGTTATCGATAAGGTTTTTTTATAGAAACCAAAAATTTCGATAATTATCGATCAACTGCGTATAGAGAAACATAGATTTTTTATAAAAAACAAAGTTGTCGATAAATTTCTATTCAAATACAAAGTTATCGATCATTTTTCTTTAGTGAAATAAAATTATTGCCAAGTTTCGCCAAGTATTTGCCAAGTATTTTATAGAGAAATAAACTAATCGATAACTTTTCTATACAATAAAATTGTTGTAATTTTAATAGTGATACAATGTTATCGTTTTCGTTTTTCTTTTATAGAAAAACAAACTCAACGATAACTTTTCTATATAAAAACAAAGTTATCGATCAATTTTCTATAAAGAAATACATTTAACGATAACTTTTTTTAAAAAAAAAGTTGTTAATAAATTTTCACTCACATTAACAATTTGTCTAGAGAATAAAATTATCGATAACTTTTCTAGAGAAATACAAAGTTTTCGTTTTGTTATTGATGTAATAAAAATGTAATAAATAGAAATGAAAGTAATCGATAACTTAAAAAAAAGGATGAACAAAATTTTTTCGATAACTTTTATTTAAGAATATTACGCCTCCTCCGTAGAAGAGGGATTATCTTAAACTTTTAGTGGATGCAACTATGTCCGTCTGCTTGTTCGGATTAGTGATGAAAATCGAAAAAAATAATTTAATTTTAGAGATTTAAATAGAGTGATATTAGAAGATCAAAGTGTTATTTGTTCAATAAACCGAAGTTTACAGACACCTTTGCCCCTTCTCAAACCGAACTATGCCTTTTAGCAGGATTATTTTGTCTAGAACTTCCTCTTAATAAGATTAAGAATTGATTGGGTATTTTCCCTGAACATTTTTCTTTTGCACTTCGATCAAAGCAGATACTGATCGTGTAAATCAGGGTAAATTAAATTTCATGATCACTGTTCAATGTTGGCCATAAGAAGACATCACTTTTTAGTTCAAAGCGTATTAAAGTTATAGATTTTTTTTGAAATTTCGGATCACTTTTTGCCTTTTTCTTTTTTTCAGTGATCTTGAGATTAAATTCTTTAATTATTCTGCTTTCTGAAGTTCATTAACATAAAAATTAAAATAAATTTTAATCAACACAACTTATTACGCATTTAATTCAGTAGTTTCCTTTTTTATAGTTCTGTCTACACCATCGATGAAGTGTAATATGATACAAATATATATTTACCAAGTGATCGTATAAATAATATATGAAAGAGATCGATCCACACCCTTTTTAAAGAGAAGGGGACACAAAATAATTGGAACTTCTTAAAGAAAACAAAAAAAATGGTGACAAATTTTTGGTTAAATTTTTAAAGAGAGAGAGAGTGTGAGAGAGAGATTACAAATTTAAAATGTTCTATTGAGATGGTGATAATTAATGCTCTCAGTAAAGGATTTTTGGTTTGCTTTAAAGAGCAGTTTGTTGTTATACTGATTAAATTTTTTAACACCCTGTATTTGTTATTTTTTTTTTAATTTCTTATTAATTCATAATTTTATCTTTAATTTTGTAGAGAAACGCCTTCTTTTTTTGAAAATTCACTCATTCATTTAGTTCAAGATTTTAGCATTTAAAGATAAATAAAAATACGTTATTTAATCCGGCTTTATTGATATTTTTATCCCCTCCTCCTCTACAAGTGATGAAGAGGGTTCATTAATCTCAGATCCTATAATGTATATATATATTCCTTTATCAAATCAAAATCTGAGTCGATTTAGCAATGTCCGTCTGGATGTGGCACGCTCACATCCATAATAAGTGACAGAGTTCAATAAAATCTCACTTGAGTATTCGTTATGGTCTTGAAAAGTTTCCTATTTAAAACCAGCAAAATCGGTTCAGTACATTAAAAGTTATAGACCGAAAAAGGTAAAGCAAAAAATATATCAAATTTTATGGACTCATTAAGTATTCCTGTGTTGTATTTAAGATAAACTGTTATCACAGACGTATACAATAGTCTGTGAGTGAAGGTGTGAGTGTGTATGTATGAAACATAACGTGTTGGGTATTAAAGATTCGGCATAACCGAATCATATTAGTATTGTTACATTGCAATTATTTTTTTTTAATTTCAGAATATAAAAAATATTAATTACAAAATAAAAAACAAAAGAAAGAGAAGGAGAAAAGAAATTCTATGAAAGAAAAATAACAACAAACATGATAAATAACTTCCGTTTTTATGTTGCTGACATTTTTTTCTTTTTGTGATTTTTTATTTTATTTCATTTTATTTTTATTAATTTTCCCTTGAAAAAAGAGAGTGAGAGTTTAATTATAAAAAAAACAAATAAAAATTTTCCTTTAATAAATAATTTATTACTTCAAAATAAATTAACTTTCTAAAACATTTTAATTCACACTTCGATTTATGTACTTTTAGCTTCTCTTCTTCTGTTGTGATTTTTATTTTCCGATTTTCTAAGAATCATAAAATTGTAGTATTTTTTTTTTTTAATTAAAGTTGATGATAATTTTAATTTATTTTTTTTAATAAAAATTTAAAAAAAAGTAACTGCAGTTAATCTTTTTTGGGTGGCACAAATATAAACAGTCCGCAAATTTACTTAAACCGAAATATGACGTCAAATCAAAAACTTTTTTTTCTTAAATTTTCAAAACAATTTTTGCAGATTTAATAAGTTTTTTTACTCGAAAAAATAATAAAAAGAAGAAGTAAGAAATGCTTTATTGGTCTAGGCCGAATCTTCAATACCCTTCACCACTCACAGTCGGGGCAATTTTGAGCGTGCCAAGCACAGAAAGACGGATAACAGACGGACATAGATAAATCAACTTTGAATTTGATTCGATATAAAAAGATGTACATTATGGTTTCTGAGATGATTCCTTCTTAGCGTTACACATGGAATGTCAAAGTTATTATACTTGTGGTGATGATGGAGGGTATAGTAAAGTGTTAAAGCGGAAAGTTCTAGTTTTATGCGATTGTTAAAAAAAAATATATATTTAACTGATTTTTTTGTTATTCACTCTTTTAAATAAATAATCTTATCTGGCTTAATAAAAAAATAGCAGCAACAACAACAACAAAAATCTTTGTTAATAAAATATTTTGCTTAAATAAATTTATTAAAAAAAAAACTGAAATCTTGTTTCTAAGTCCATGAAGTGTACTTCAAGCGAAAAGAATTTTAAGAGAGAAACAAATACACAAATTTATCGATAACTTTTTAAAAAAAATAATCACTTTTGAAATCTCTAAAATTATATTTTAATGATAACTTCATTTTACTAAAGACAATTTGTATATAGAAAAGTTAAAGTTATATGACATTGTCTATAGAAAAGTTATCGATTACTTTATTTCTTTATAGAGAAGTTATCGATAATTTTATTTTTGTATAGAAAAGTTAATTATAACATTATATTAGTATAGAAAAGTTATCGATAACTTTATTTCTGTATAGATAAGTTATCGATAACTTTATTTCTGTATAGAAAAATTAACGATAACTTTATTTCTGTATAGAAAAATTAACGATAACTTTATTTTTGTATAGATAAGTTATCGATAACTTTATTTCTGTATAGATAAGTTATCGATAACTTTATTTCTGTATAGATAAGTTATCGATAAATTTATTTCTTTATAGATAAGTTAACGATAACTTTTGTATAAAAAAGTTATCGATAATTTAAATTTTATATGGCGATTTCTTTGTTTATAAAATAAACAAAAAAAATTTAACGATAACTTCATTTCTATTTAGGAATGATTCAAATACTAATCGCCAATCGAAGTTGGGAAGCAAAATGTGTGGAAAAAAAATGTTATTCCCTCTTAATTTTCCCGCATTACGCAGACAGTGTTGCCAATTCGGTGATATTTCCGCTAAATCTGGTTAAAGCGTCCATATCTGGAAAAAATTAATTTTATCGATTAGCGAAAATTTCCAGCGATTTGTGAAGCTCCAGAGGTGATAAGAATTTTGTGCAAATAAATGCAACATCTTTGCCTGCAACATGTTGCACCGCGGTAGAAAAATAAATTTGTAACTTTGGATTGGCTGGTTGGATTCATTCAAAATTTGATATACCGATAGCACAGGAGAGTATATTTATAACAGTAAAAGTAAAACTGGATCTATAAGATGGTGAAACCAGTTTTCTTGATTGGATAACAAACAAAAATGTTGAATTTTAACATCCACTTTAGTGTTCAGAGTTTACAAGTTATAAAGTTGAACTTCTCCAGTCAAAAAAGAATCTGTGCTGGTTTAGTATTTTAGCATCTTTTGGATGCTAAAATCCTCTAAATTGAGAAAAATTGGCAACACTGGTCTGAGGTGCTTCTCACAGTTCACTTGATCCTCCCTCCATTGACGTAACACACAAATCAAATATTTAGATTTAAAAATTTAATGCTAAATTATTTCATGTTTTTTTTTTTTTGGTTTTTATTTTTGGTAAAAGAAAAACTAAATTTTCTGCTTTTTTGCTACAAAACACGAAAAAAAGGTGAAATAATTATTAAATTGAAATAAACATCCAAAAAATAAAATTATTCAAAAGAATCGAACAAAACTTGACTCATGACATAAGAAAAGAACTTTTCACACAAACACACAAACACACATCCACATGAAAACCCGAGACACCGATACACATGAGAATTATTAGTAACAAAATAATGTTTATTTTGCTGTTTGTTACTTTTGTTGTTGTTGCTGTTGTTGGTTCAGTTACGATTCCCCTGGAGAAGATAAACTACTTTAGCAGCGTTTCATTAGACATTCCAATGGCACATAAAACAACTGATGTGTGAGTAAAATATTAATTAAAGAAAAAAATATTTGATATTAAAAAATGTAAAGTGACTGTTTGACTGTCTGAAAACAAGTGAGTGAATGAGTGACTGGGGAAAAACGAAACGATACAAATTAGTAAAGACATCTGAGAAGAAAAAAATTATTATTTAAATTTAGATTTATATAATTTTAATTTCATTTTATTTATATTTTTGTTGTACCTCTTTTTATGTCCTCCACCAGCACAAGTGGGTGTATTAACTTTGTCATTCCGTGTGTAACACAAAGAAGGAATCATTTCAGACTTTCATGTATATTTTTGCATCAAATCATAATCAGAGTCTGTCTGTTCGTCAGTCAGCTCAATGAAATTTGCCTGGAATGTTTCCTATAGTCCTGAGAAGTTTCCTATTTAAAATCGGCAAAAACGGTTTAGTGTATTAAAAAATATAGACCGATATCTAAGGCAACCTCAAATGTCAAATAAAAATCGACAAATTTGAATAAAAATATATATACAACTATATGTTCTTCATTATCATTCCAAAATTAATCAAAATCGGTCCAGTAGAAAAAAAGTTATAGTCAAAAATGGTGACTCATTAAGTGGATTAATGTTTTTACTTCACTCGCATTTGTGTTGAGGGGTATTGAAAATTCGGCATAGCCGTATAAAGCATTCTTACTTGTTCCTTCGTGTTTTTCTTTCGTTTTGTAATTTTTGTAAACATTGCAAATTTTGTAGAAGAACAGAGATTAAAGAGAGGAGAAGAGAAAAGAGAGACATAGAAAATTGGAGATGAATGTTTATTTTGGGAGGGTAATACCAAAATGTATAAAAAGTATCTTGATTTATAGGGAATTAATAGTTTATTTTCTAAAAAAAAAACAGTCTTATGCGGTTTATAGCAAAATATGCATAAATAAGCTTTTTAGCATATTCGTTTGGGAGGCATATTTTTATATAAAATATTATTTTAAAATTGATTTTTCTTTGTTAAGATTCTTCAATGAAGCTTATTACAATTAATACATAAGATTTATTATACGATTTAAAGCAAAATATGCAAAAATAAGCTTTTTAAGCATATTTTCCTTTTTAAGGCATATTTTGTATAAAATATTATTTTAAAGTAAATTTTTCATTTTTTAGAAATTTATTACAATCAAAAAAATTAATAAATGAAAATTAAATAAAATATGCAAAAATAAGCTTTTTAGCATATTCGTTTGGGAGACATATTTTTATATAAAATATTATTTTTTAATTAATTTTTCGTTCTTTAGATTTTTCAATGAAACTTATTACAATTTTGACACGAGATTTATTATACGATTTATAGCAAAATATGCAAAAATAAGCTTTTTAAGCATATTTTTTTAGGAGTCATATTTTTATATGAAAATTATTTTAAAATTTATTTTTATTTTAAAATTTATTTTAAAATTAATTTTTCCTAATACAATTCTGACACGAGATTTATTATACGATTTAAAGCAAATATGCAAAAATAAGCTTTTTAGCATATTTTTCTTTTTAAGGCATATTTTTATATAAAATATTATTTTAAAGTAAATTTTTCATTTTTAGAAATTCATTACAAAAAATAATAATAATAATAATAATAATAATAATAATAAAAATAATAAATAAAAATTAAATAAAATATGCAAAAATTAGCTTTTTAGCATATTTTTCTTTGAGAGTCATACTTTTATATAAAATTTTTTCTTTTAGGTAAATTTTTTCTTCAGATTCTACAATGAAATTCATTTTGATTTGATCATAAGACTTATTTATGTCATTTTTGTAATTTATAGCAAAATAATATTTATTAGCATATTTTCCTTTTGGGAGGCATATTTTTATTTAAAATCTTAATTTCAAAACTGGCTTAACTTGTTTTAAAATCTACAATGAAATTCATTATAATTTAAACATAATTTAAAGACCAGTTTTAATTATATCTTTCTTTAGCATATTTTTAATAAAAAAGCTTATTTGTGCTTATTTCACAAAAGAGTCTAAATTAACAAAAATTTTGCATATTTTTCAATATTCTTAATTTTTTTATAACAAAATTCTTGATTTTGGTGAAAAAAAAATTATAAAGAAATTATGTTAACTCATTAAAAGCTTATAATAAGCTTGCATATTTTCACTTATCTTACATTTAACATTCTCCGTACTTTATTCTGAAATTATTTGTCTGTCTCTCCAAAGATTTTGTTTTACTTGAACATTTTGCTTCATTATGGAAAAGTTTGATTTTTTATTTAACAATTTCCTATGAGATTTTTTTCGAGCTTTTATAAAAGCTTTAAAAATATAGACCCCTATAGTTAGGGGTTTTTGTTCCCCGTATTAAATTCCGAAATTATTGAACGATGTCTGCCGTCATAAAGTATCAAATCTTAAAATTATAAAAAATAATTATTATTGTTTCGAGCTTTTTAAAAAGCTTTTTAAGTTTTCACACCCCTTCAGGGCAATTGGAAAATTATCTTTATTTTCAGCATTCAGTTCTGAAAAAGATTTAACGATGTCTGTCTGTCCGTGCATTCGTCCTTTCATTATGTGATTTTACTTCAAAACTTTGCTTCATTATGGAAGAAGTTTGAAAAATAATTCAAAATTGTTTCATTGACTCTTTTCGAGCTTTTTTAAAAGCTTTAAAAATTATATACACCCCTCTAGGAAAGCGAGAAATAATCTTCGTCGCCTGTACTACATTCTGAATTTATTTAACAATGTCTGTCCGTCCATCCTTTCTGTGATTTGATTTACTTGAACGTTGTGCTTCATAAAGTAGGACGATTGAAAATTATTAAAATCTCAGTTTCCATGCGGGTTTTTTTCAGGTTTTACAAAATATATACTTTACTATCGGTAGGAAGAAAAAAATCTATTCATTAGTTCTTATTAAGTCTTTGATACAATGTCAGTCCTTCTGTCCATATATCTCTCAAGCTTTATATGGAAAAATCTGTAAAAAAAAGCTCTTCAGAATTATCTGTAACTTATTTATTATTAAAGCCCCCAGAAAGCTTTGAGTATTATCTCATGATATTAAAAAAATATATATTTTTAAGGAAACATGTCAAAAGAAAGGAATTTAATACCGGAATCTGGGAAGGTCTTTCTTTGGGAATGACAAAAGGCCACGATATAATGCGATTTCAAGAATGTCGGCAAAACATTCAATTTCAATCTTTATTGATCACAACAAGCTATCATGATCATATGACTTTGAAAGGTACTGAACCCAGCAGGAGTTATTAGGGAAAATTTTCTTAATAAAAGAGACGACAAAGCTTTTGAATCTAATAAACTTCATTAAGAAAATTTTAGACCTAAAAATTTGCAAAATTGACAAAAGTTTTTTTATCTGAATTTTGAGGTTGTCTCAGATATCGGTCTATAACACCGATTTTGCAGTTTTTATATAGCAAACTGTTTGAGATAATAAAAAAACAAACTGGCAAAAATTTTATTGAATTCGCATTATACTTGGGAACGTGAGAATGTTTCTAACAAAATATATAATTTATGGGGTCTGAGATGATCACACGCGGAATAACAAAGTTAATATACCGTTTATTATCACTTGTGGTGGTGGAGGGTATAATTTATAACATTTGATAACTGTCGATATATAATTTTGTTACAAATCGGTGAAACTTAAAAAAAAGAAACAAATTATACACCATTTGATAGGTAATCGTATACATTTTTAAGTAAAATATATTTGATTTTTTTTAATGACAGTGTTGACAATATTTTCATAAATAGAATAATAATTAACTCCATTTTATTTAAAATTTCTTATGCAAAAGATTTTATAAATAAATAAATTATATATCATCTGAAAGCTTATTACAATAACTTTTAAATGAGTGTAAAAACTTTAGATTTAGAATTTTTATTTTAAAAATAAAATGAAATTTTTTTATTAATAAAATTATTTCAATAAATTCAATTATATATCATTTGAAAGCTTAACATGTTTTCTCCTATTTCAAATGTATACGATTAAAGTATAAAATATTTTATTACAACATTTTTGGAATTTATATACAAAAAAAATCTCTTTTAAAAATATTTTTCAAAATCTTGTTTCATCCATTTCCGCTGACATTTTAAAATAAAACTGTTATCGATATAATTTTTGAATAAAATTTTATAAAAGTGATTTATATGGAATTAAGAAATTCTAATGATTTCAAATTAATGTTTTTTTACGAAATCAAGAATTAAGATAAAATTAATTATTTGAATTTTTTTAAATAATTTTGAAAATAATTTTTTAATTTGTATAACGAGTTTGGGAAGTTTGGAAATCTTTTATTTTAAAGAACATAAATTTACAAACTGATAACAGTCAGAGTAAATTGTAGCTCAGTGGACATATTTTTTTGATATAAAAAATAAAGAACTTTTTAGCGTTTAAAAATCTTAAGGCCAAATTGTGATGACGTTTAATTCAAAATCTGAAATACGTTACAACATTTTTTTATTTTAATTTTAGAAAAACAACACACGTTTTTTTATTTTTTTAATAAACATTAAACATTTCAATAAAATAAAATCAAGTTTTTTTTCTCGTCTTCTTCTTCTTCTACTCCAAAAAAAGTTTAAATTTAGCAGGTTTTTTTTAATTTATTATACCCTACACCATCATAGTTGAGTGGTTGGGGTATAATGCGTTTGTGCTTATGATTGTAACGCACAGAAAAAATATTACTACCACCACTTTTAAGTACACTGTTCGTTCGTTCAGAATTACATTCCGAGTCGTTTTAACGCCGTCCGTTTGTCCCTCCGGCTGGCTGTCCATGTAAACTTTGTGAACAAAATGCAGGTAGTTTTAAATATATCTTAATGAAATTTGTCATGTGTCATTATTATGCCTTATGGACGATGCCTATTGAAATTGGTGATGATGGGTCCATTTTTTTTATCTAGTCCCCATACAAATATTCATTCCGGAATGGGTATTTAACATCATAAAAAGTCCTAAATATAAAGTAATTTTAATGTAATTTGACACAAATTAGTTTTATAATATTCAAAAACAATGTGCCAAATTATATGTGAATCGGTTCAGTATTTCTCATAGGTCCCATACAATAATCACACAACCACCCCTTTAAATATCACTTTGAAGGGCTTAAATGTCACAAATACGTTGGTATTAGTGAAATCAAGACAAATGTAAGCAAAAATAAATGTAAGAAATTTTACGAGGGTCGGTCCATAATTTCTTCAGCTCTCATGTAAAGCCCACAGAAAAAACCTTTTAGAACGTACTCTAAAGTCCCACATGGAAGTTGGTACCAGTAAAATATACTAATTAAAAAAAACTCTATACGAGGGTGGTTCATTAATTTTTGGAAGCTACCACATATAACCAACAATGTGGTGACGATTGGACGATGTTTGTCCATTCATCTAACTGGCTGACTGTCGATGTAAATCTTGTGCAGGTCACAATTTTACCGATATTTTGATGGAACTTGGCATGTGCCGTTATTTTCTATTACAAGGATTAGTGATGATGATTCCATTATTTTATCTAACTCCCATACAAATGTTTCACCCCGAAAGGGGTGTTAAGGTCATAAAAGTTCGAAATATAAAGCAATTTAACACAAATAAGTCTAATAATATTCTAAAATAATGTGCCAATTTTTAAGAGGATCGGTCCAGTATTTTTTATAGGTCCTCTACAACTTCCTCTTAAAATATCACTTTGAAGGGTTTAATCTCACATATACGTTGGTATTGCGATAAGAATTGATCAAATTAAGCAGAAATAAGCTGAAATCGATGTACGAAATTTTACGATGGTTGGTCCATGATTTCCTCTAACTTCCTAATTATCCCCTCCCCAGAAAAAGTCCAAACCAACAATATGGTGTAGGGTATTAAACAGTTGGACTTGACTGTCTAAAGCTTTTACTTGTTTCTTTTTTTTAATATTTTTGTTGGCCAATGTTTTAATCAACAGGTAAAACAACCTCACAGATATGGGAGAGTTTTTCAATACCAGCACAAACGTACTTACAGATACTTTTTTTGTATTTTTTTATTTTGATTTTTTACTAAAATAAACTTTTTTATCATTAATTTAGGTTGCTGTTGTTGCTGTTTATTTAATAAACAATTAAATACATAGAAAAAATAACAACAACAAAAATAATAAAATAATAAAAAAACACAAGGTCACTCTCTTAAAAATGTTGTTTTTGTTTTAATCAATTTTCAATTACGTATCGTAACCGAAAAAAAATTTGAAAAAAAAATTATAAAAAATTTATTTTATTTTTCTTCTTGAATTAAAACACTTTTTTCTTAAATTCATTTTGCACTTAATTAAATTTCTTATATTTTTTATAAAAAAAAAAATAAATAAACATAAATTTTATTTTACATACATTTTTTCCAAAAAAAAAAAAAAAAACAATTTTTCTTTAAAAATTTCACCCAAAATATTTTAAAACAATTTTTTTCTTCTTTAATTTTTTCTAGTTTTAACACGTTTTTATTACTTTTTCACCTTAATTTGGGTTTTTTTCTCACTTTCAGCAAAAATCTACGTGTTTAAGATTTAATATCGTAACAAAACACTTGTTTTTTATTTTATTAATTTTATTTTCTTAATTTTATTTATTTCGTTCACCGTTCGTTTTATTTAATTTTTGTTTTAGTTGATCTTTTATTTTTTATTTTTTGGCGTAATTTACAATTAACGTACCGATCACTAACGCAGTCACTTAACAACTCCCTAGACAGTGATTAAGATTTGGTCATCAGACTCATGAGCCACTTAAACTCTTAATAGTGTGAATTGTTCATGTTTTCTTTTCTAAATTCATTCACTCGTATTTTTATCTCTCAGATACTTTAACCGCAACCGAACAAAAAGCAAAACAATATCTTTCTCTCTCTTTTGTAAAAAAAACTCTCTTCTCTTTTTTGTTTACAAATGTAGTTGAAGAGAGCATGAGAAGGTTGCCAGACTAAATGGGCAAATATTTAGAAATGGGAATTTTTATTTAAGTTGGTTACTTCTATCGCTCTAAGCTTTACTCTATATGTCTTGCCTGGTGACCAGGCAGGAATGAATTTAAATTCCTGATCGATACTTTAGTTTAGTTCTAAATTCAGTTTTCAAAGCAGACGTTAGTTTAGTCTCTAACGAGTCCTATATTTTAGTTCATAGTTGTCTCTAAAATAGCCCTGATTGGTATTTAGTCTACAGCCTTGAAATCAGTCTGCTTTATCTGTTTGAACGGAGTTAAAGCTCTATACTAGACTATAATAGTTCACATCACATTTAACAGTGCAGGTTGCGATCATATTATGATGGTACTTGGAAATCTAAAAGTTCCATATTAGTTAAGGAGCATAATGGGAGATTATTTTAGTGATAGGATTCTGTGGTCCGTTACCTCGGCTGGTGGTTCTTTAGGGTTCAGCTCTTGGGCCGTTATTGAAGTAAGTGATGGAATTATGGAATATACACATTAGTCGGATGTTTTAACGATATTATTGTCGTCATGCGTACAAGATATATTGATGTGATTGAAATAAGGATTAATAAAAAATGACCGAAAAGGTACTACTGGAACTAGCTGATCATAAAACAGAAGCAATACTAATCATTGGCCGCAAGAAAAGGGAAATATTGAATATAAAGCTCGACAAGGAGATTTTCAAGTCGAGCATTGCAATAACTTGGTTATAATGATTGATAATAGGCTTAACTACAGGTCCCCAAGAGAAAGGCATTTAATGGGGATGCAAAGGTAAATGGCTCAACTAATAGCATCATGTTTAACGTACATGCAGAGAAAAAATATGGAACCGGAAAACAACGTATTTTCATCAGCTATTATGATTGTCGTTCCACCATAATATTTTGAAATAAAAAAAAAACATTATAGTTGTACCACCACAAAATATTGTTGTCCGCAATGTTGTTGACCATAATATGTTAATAAATTGAACATATTTCTAAACATATTGTGACCAACATATTATTGCAACAACAAAATTATTCTTAAACTGAATTAAATTTAATGAATGACATGTTGATATGAAAATAGAAGTGTTGCGACGATCATGCTGGAATAATGACGTTTGTCTAAATGTCGGAGAACATAGCTAGAGAGCTAATTTCGATAATGTTGATTTTATTATAAGCGGTACCTACATGGGCAGATTCTGCAGGAATGTGTTATTACTCTTCCATCAGAGTAGCCGTTTTGTGGATATAGAAAATATCTTTAATGTGTAATATGCCTTTTGATTCCTTTCGACCTCGTTTCCGATATAGTTTTTAAGATATATGACGATAAAAGAACGCATCCTGAAGGTATAAAATAAGTAAGGAAACTCCGCAAAGGAGATAGGACAGTTACAAACTGGTAACGGAGTTGCCAGAGGACGATGGACGTATCTTCTAATTCCGTATATAAAAACATGGTTGGGAGCATGTAGAAGCTATCTGTATAAGGTAGATTATGATGAGTCTCCAAACTGTATATTGAAATTTGAAATTGCGTAACAATTCGTCGGAGAAGGATAATTGGAATTCGCTTAACAGATTAATTAGAACCAGAACCAAGCACTATGTTTAGAGGAAAAGATTCGGAAGCAGAAAATGAGGAATTGGATAATAAGGGAAGATTGTATACTAACCTTCCCCTGAAGTAATATTTTAATGCAGTGCAGCGGGCATCTTTTGTGGTGTTGACGATGGAAGTGGTAAAAATCTGACATTACCAGGTGGTACCTTTTGAAGGTTTCCACCTCCACTATACAAAATAGACTTGACTTAAATAAACTGTGGTTAAGTTACTAGACTAAACTAGATTATACTTTATTCTAAACTATACTTTACTCTCTAATCTAGATTAGAATTTAGTCTCTAGACTAGATCTGATCCTAATCTTAACACTATAGTTTAGGCGAGACTACAATAGATTCTCTAGAATAGATTATAGTTCAATCTAGTCTCTTGAGTAATGATTAGTCTCTAAACCAGTCTATAGTCTAGTCTTTGGTTTAGAGTAAAGTTCAGATTGTAGTTAAGACTTTAGTTTAGTTTCCAGTTGGAACTGTTACTTAGTCTCTAGACGATATTATAATTTAGACTCTAAATCAGTCTAAAATTTAGTTCTCAGTCTGGAGATTATAGTCTAGAGACTATTACGACAATGGAGGTCGTTAAAATCGGTACGTTTTGAAGGTTTCCACCTTCACTTTACAAAAAAGAATGGGCTAATTTAAACTATGATTAAGTTACTAGACTAAAATAGATTATACTTTATTCTAAACTATACTTAAGTGTATAATATATGCTAGATTTTAGTCTTTATACTAGACCTGAGCCTAAATTTTATACTATAGTTTAGTCGAGGTTAGAGTTTTATTTAGACTTAGACTACAGTAGACCATAGTTCAGACATTAGTTTAGTTTCCCTTTGGGACTATTACTTAGTCTCTGGGTGATATTACAATTTAGACTCTAAACCAGTCCAAAATGTTGACTTTAGTTTGGAGATTGTAGTCTACAGATTTGATATTAAGTGTAGTCTCTGAACTATAATTAATTCTCGAGTTTAGTCTCTAATTGGGACTGATTTAGGCCTTAAATCGTTGTGTACCATTTTGAGAGTGTTCAATAATAAATTCATGATTATTAAAAAGATTCTCTAGTCTCAAGTTGGAACTATTACTGAGTCTTTAGACGATATTATAATTTAGACTCTAAATCAGTTTAAAATTTAGTCTTAAGTTTCGAAATTGTAGTCCAGAGATTATACTATAAGTCTAGTCTCTGAACTATAATTAAGACTCAAGTCTAGACTATAGTTAAGTTGGGACTGATTAAGGTCCTAAATTAAAGACTAAAACTAGATAAAAACTATACACATCTGGCATCCTTGTGTACCATTTTGAGGGTGTTCGATAATAAATTCATGATTATTATTAATAATTATTTTTTTTATTTATTTTATTACTCAGTATAACCGAATGATCATACTCTCTTTTCTCTTTTATTTATTAACTGCTTCTCTCTCTCTGTCTCTCTCTCCCAAATTCTTGTAATCTTAATATTTTTATGTGCAATTTTCTCAGTTTTTCTCTTTTGATTTTCAATTTTATTGTTTAGTACCTTCAATCATTATTATTATCATCATCACTTCTTTCAATTGTTTTTTTTTTTCATTTTTATTTTGTTACCAGTATTTCTTTCTTTCCTTCTTTTTATATATATTTTACCATGATAAGAGAATTATTATTATTTTTATTTTATTGTTTATAAAAGTGTTAATATTTTTTTTGTTTTCAGTTGTGAGAGAGAGATAAGAAAAACGATCGTCGTCTATTTTATGCGAAGCTGAAGTTTGTCAGTCAGAGTTTTTTTCTTTGATAAAAATCATTTCCAAATGTTTCATTTTGGGTGGGTGTGAGTTAATTCCGGATACCGGGAATATGATTTGTTTATTTACAAAAACAATTGCAGAAATCTTGTTCAATATTTATTTGTTAAATACAAATTGTTGTTGTTGTTTTATAGAACCATTTATAGTGGCGGTAGGATTATATTTGCCGTCATATCTTTAGATTAGATTCAGTCTGAATTATGTGTTTCTTTTTCAGATAAGATATTGACTCTAATGAGAAGTACATAATGAGATAAGGAAATAGAAAAATAAATAAATAAATAAATAAATTAATAAATTCCTAAAGAGAATTATTCTCTGGAGAGTTTTATAAATTCATTAATAATTTTTCTAGATTTTTTTTTAAATCATTAAATTGAAAATTTTATTTTATTTAGAATATCGTGTGCTAAGGAGTGAGATTGTAAAATTCTTAACACACGTTTTTCATTAAAACGTTTAAACCAAATATTTTTCGATTTTTGTTTAATGTCAAGCAAATTGTTGTTAATCTGATTAAAATGTGTGATCAGATAAAAGTGCGTATTAAAATTATTAAATGTTTTCAACAAAACCCAACTTGGTCCTACAAAAAAGTTGGCCAAGTTGACGCCAAACTATTTCCAATGTTATTTAATAGCACCACATACATGACATGATGTTATCCCAATACATCCGTTAAGAAAGCATCCCATTTCGATCAGTGCTCGGGCTTTTTGGTACTCAAATTTAATGCTAATGCAGATTTAAAAGCATACAAGGCTCCAAAATGTCCTGACAGAGTCAAGTCAATTTTCCTAACAATTATATTTGCTGCATAATGTATGACGAAACGTATGCTCTGGCAGCAATTTCACAACTATGCATTCAAAGGTTTGCTGACAAACTGCTTCCAATGTTATTAAAATTAACGGTCGAACTTGTCAATTGATAGAAAACCTGGTCCACATAATGATATAGAAAGTATTTTCAAAGGAGCACACAACAAATCCGGTAGAAATGCAGTCCTGTTAGCTCAATGTTCGGACAATTTGGCATAAAAAGTTACATACAAGGCTCAAAAAGTTCCTGACAGGAAAATTTAGAGGCCAAAAGCAGAGTACGAACAGTGAAGTCAAGTTTCCTAAAAAAAATGTTCTTGCTGCATAATGTAGGACGAAACGTTAGAAAGTATATGTTTTTGCTGCTCGAGGGAATGTGAAGGAAAAGTTTAGGAGCCAAAAAGTTCTTGATATTACTGCTGCTTCCAGTCATAAGATTCCAGTCATAAGACTTCATAATGTGACAACTTACACTGAACCAAAAAATGTAGTAAAAAAAGCTGGAAAAGTCATTTAAATAAAATCTTTATTCATCATAACGACAATTTTTGTTAATTTTTAAATTCTTCAATTGTTCAAATTGACGAAAAATTGTCAATATGACTATTTTAATTCGTTTATAAAAAATACGTTAATTTGAATAAATATTATTCAATTTGAATAATACATTATTCAAATTGACAAAAATTAACACTTTATATTGATAAATAATATTCATTTTCAATTTTTGATATTTAAGTTAAATTAACGAAATTTTAGTTAAATTGATGAAAGAATTACATTAAGTTGTTGTAATTAATTTATACATAGTTAATGTATTAATTTTAATTTAAGGACCAAAGAAGGGAGAACTCTCCATACAAAGCAAATATTGATTATAGAATATTTTAAGAACTGTAACAGCGAGAATTTTCAAATTTGTTGCCAAAGACTTTCTCAAGTTACTGTTTTACTGGACAAAATGTAAGACGGATTGGATCAGAGGAAAAGAAAGCCACCATATAAAGCAAATATAGTTTATCAAATAAGTTTACTACAGCGAGAATTTTTCCCCAATGACATTTTTAAATACACGACGATTTGTGAAAATTTCTTTCGAGATCTAAGACTGAGAAGAATTTTTGTGCAACAAAGCGCACCGGGTATAAGCAAGTTTTAGATAATCATTTAATAGTGTAGAAATCGTAAAAGACAACTAAAAATAGTGCAGTGCCAATAGGAAGGTGATGAGCTTGTATTTTTAATGAAAAGTTATTTAATGAAAAAAATAATTAAATCAACGAAAATTTTATTCAAAATAACTTCTTTTTAGTATGAAGAATTTAATTAATTTGTGTGATATTTTCCTAAATATGCGTTACTGTCGTTTTTTACTAAATATCTTTTGAAATTTTATTCAATTTAACAATTTTTACTTGAAACAATTTTTTGATTAATTTTTTTCAGTGTATTTGAAGAAAATACTTCAATTTGAAGGAAAATTCTTCAATTTGAAGAAAAATTCTTTTAATTAGAATAAAATTTGATTTAATTAATACCTTTTTTAAAGATCTTCGAAAATGTTTCGTTAATATTACCTACGACATTTGGTTCAGTGTATAAATTGTCTGACTTGGCATCCCGTCACTAAGATAGACAAGCCCTTAATTGTTACAACTATAATGATGTGGTATTTGTATTAAAATAGAAAAATCCTCCAAACCTCCCGGAGCTAAGGTCAGTGGAGAGATATTGATCTCTTGTTAAAGAGAATTGAACAGATCACCAAAAAGGTCTTCAAAAGTGTGGTCGATGTCAAACGGATATGGACTATCTGTTCGAGCAAAGTGACAGAAAGTTCTATAAATATCCTAATGAAAGGTTTTCGAAAAAGTTTCTAAATTTTATCACTACTGATAAAAAAATGAAAATTGCTATAATTATTTCAATCGTTTTTTTTTTCAACATTAATGTATGTTAAGAATTTTTCAATTTCACTGATCATGTTTTTTTAATTAAATTAAATTAAGTTAAGATAAATTAGATGATCATTAGTATTTTTTTCTATTTAATTTTTGATCTTTATTTCATAAGTTCAACCCTTGATTCGTAGCAATTCTTTACTATAATTTGAAGCATTTAAACATATTTTTACCGCCTTTTGCTCTTTATTCTATTAACACTTTTGAACTTTTTCATGTTTCTCAATTAATTAAGCTGAAATTCTTATAGTTTTACTACAAGTTTTTTTTTTTTTTTTCAATATTTTTGTAAATTTATAATGGACATTTTAATTTAAAGTTAAAATTGAAAATAAAATTATTTAACATAATTAATATAATGATTCTTGTAATTAAGTTATGTAATCATAACTTTTTTTCTCTCCAACATGCAGCTGAAAAAATATATTTAAATATTTATTAATGGAAGTGTTAACTTAGTGAAATTTCCCTGCAGTTTTAAAAGTTTAGATTTATCTAGAGATTGAAAGGCAGTAGACTGTTAAGAAAAAGTTATTAACGGCCCTCGCAATAGATTATTATATTGCTAAAATTTATGTGAAATTTATGCGCTTTAGATGGAATTTTTCTGGAGGATACTGGACCGCTTCGCGCTATTTTGACTTATATTTATCTAAATTTGACTGAATATTATTACTAAGTGACATTTGGAAAGGTAGAATGGAACCTATGAGAAATAATGGACCGATAACTTGACTCATGTTTTAGAATATCATAAGACTTATTTTGACAACATTTTGGTTAAAATCGTTTTATATAGGAATTATATGGTCTAAAACTCCCATTCCGTTGGGACATTTGTATGCGGCCCATATATGAAATAACGAACCGATCATAACCAATTTCAACAGGACAAGTTCTTGGGTCAAAATAATAGTACTTGCAAAATTTCATTAAGAAATCTTCAGAACTAAGACCTGTACTTTGCAAAAAAGCTTTAAATGGACAATAATGTCGATTGGTGGTATCGTAAATTGGTCGTCTAATGACTAAGTGTTCTGTCCGTTACAAACGGATAATACCACTACGACCAAGGGTGGTGTGGGTTATAAAATCTAATCACTGTTATAGAGATCAATCCAAAGTCTAATATAGAGAACAAGCTATTGTTTTGTATAGACATCAAGCTTTAGTCTGGTAATAGAGATCAAACAAGAGTCTGATATAAACACCAAACTACAATCGGGTATAGAGATCAATTTATAGTCGGGTATTGAAATCATCCTATAGTTTGTTATAGAGATCAAGGTATAATCTGGTTTTGAGATCAAGCTTTAGTCTGTAGTCTTGCAAAGTGATCATTTTATGATCTGCAATAGAGATCAAACTATAGACTGATATAGAGCCTAATTAAAAGTCCGTTATCACGACCAGACTATCAATTTATATTTCTGATCATAGAGATCAAATTATGGTCTGGTATTGAGATCAAACAAGAGTATGTTATAAGCACCAAATTATAATCTGAAATTGGAATCATTATAGTCAGGTATTGAAATAAAAATATAGTCTGGTATAGAGATCAATTAATAGTCTACTATAAACACTGGTATTGAGATCAAGCTATAGTCTGGTGTAGAGATCGATCTATGGTCGCGTATATATATATATATAACTATAGTCTAATAAAGAGATCAAACTATAGTCTGGTATATAGATTAAATCAGAGTCTAGAGCATTAAGTTCATTCTATAGTTTGGTATAGAGATCAAAATATAGTCTGATATGAAGATCTATAATCAAGACCAGATTATCAATTTCTAGTTCGGTGTAGAGATTTAACTAAGGGGATGGTGTAGAGATCAAACAAGAGAATGGTATAAACACGAAATTATAATCTGGAATAGGGATGTCTCTATAGTCTGGTATACAAATCTAACTATAGTCAGGTGTAGAGATTAAATTATAGCCTGGTATAAAGATCAATCCTTAGTCTACTATAAAGATCAAAGAGATCAAACTATAGTGGGGTATAAATATCAAGCCAAAGTTTGGTGTAGACATCGATCTATGGTCTCGTATATATATGTAACTATAATCTAATAAAGAGATCAAACAATAAATCAATCTATAGCCTGGTATAGAGAAGTGTATATATATTCTTGTATAGAGATCAATCTATAGTCTGGTATAAAGTTCAAACAGGAGTCTGGTATAAACACAAAACTATAAGCTAAAGTCGGATATAGAGACTAAATTACAGTCGGGTATGAAGATCAAGTTATAGTCTGGTACAGAGATCGATCTATGGTCTGGTTTATGTAACTATATTCTAATAAAGAAATCAAACAATAGAGATCAGTACATAATCTAGTATAGATTTTAATCAATTGTCTAGTATAGAGATCCAACTATAGTCTGATATAGAGATCAATCTATAATCTGGTATAGACATCAAACTGTAGAGTGGTATAAATGTCAAGCTATATTCGGATTTAGAGATCGATCTATGGTCTATGTAACTATAGTCTAATAAAAAGATCTGATATATAGATCTATAGACTGGTAAAGTACGGTACATAGATCAGTCTATAATCTGGTATAGAGATTAATCTATGGTCTGGTATACGTAACTATAGTCTAGTTAAGAGATCAAACAATACAGATCAGTCCATAATATAATATAGAGATAAATAAATTGTCTGGTATAGAGATCCAACTATAGTCTGATATAGAGATCAATTTATAGTCGATTTTCATGACCATACTCGGTAATAGAGACCAAACTACTGTTTGATTTTATATTAAATTAAACTGATCCGAACTGCAGTGATTATATTGCTGTCTTCGTACATGTTTAACAAAGTCTGTATGTGTTTAGCATGTAAACAGTTGTAATTATTAGATGTAGAGTGTCATAATTTAAAGTCTCTAATTTATGAATGACATCCATAGAAATTATTATGTTTAAAACAAACATTTTTAAAATTTTTATATTAAGATTATAATTGTTGTTGTTGTTCACTTCTTGTTCTTCTTAAAAGAAAATTAATCAGGTCAAGAATTTGAAATAATAAACAAAATGAACTAATGAACTTAATTTGTATATATTTTTTTATTAATAAATTTATTTATTTAAAAATTTATTATAAAGAAAAATATTTATATATTTTTAAATTCGTTTTTAAAGGGATTTTCTTTTTGAGGTTAAGAAATTTAAAAACGATTTTAAAATTAAAGTTTTAAGAAAAAATATATTTTTTTTTCAAAAATTTTGTTTTAAATCTTCAGTTTATTAAGTATTTAATTTCATTCATTAAATATATTTTGAATTAACAGCGGATATTTACAATAAACCGTTGATTTACCTTTTCAAATTGCCCAACAGTCATTCTATTTTTTTTAAAGAAAAAGTCCACCTAATAAAGCGTCACAATAATAATTCTATTGTATTTTTAGTTAACTTTTTCTTTATACAGAATTTTGAATTATGGCATTAAAATGCTATTAAAACAAGTCCATAAATATTGCTAAACAAAAAACATAACAAAAATATTTAGACAGTTATGCCCAGCAAACAATTCAGTTCGGAATAAAATATTTTGTGGAAAGAGAAAAGCTTGTTATGTAGGGGGTATGGAGAGTAGAGATGAGCGATATTTTAATCACTGGAATGTCGATCTTTCTTATTTGTTGCATATTCAAGTGTATTTGTTTTTATTTTGAGGCTGAAAAATTATTTAAAGATGGCGCTGAGCATAAATTCACGATTCATCTAGAATTAAAATTATCCATTTCCAAAGGCGTATAGTGCGAACTTAATAGAGTCTCTGTCGAGTTCTATAGAACCTTTTTATTTTCTGTGATTTTTAATTTTTTAATAAAAAAAAAATATTCTTATGTTTTCTTTGAAATATTGCGATCACTGTCACTGGGAACGACCTTATTCAAAAATCACAGTATCGCTCATCTCTAATGGGGAGTATAGATTTATAGTCTTTATAACATATAACAGATTTGTTTTTGTATGAGACTATTGATATGTCTTATAAGAGACTTTAGATGATGCTACAATTATACTATAAATCCGAGATAATCAAACAATATATCATTATATTCAGTTATTCGGCTATAACACAGACATAACACGATCATTAATAAAACTCTCGGCTTAGTGAATAAACAAAAAATACTCAGTCTGGAGTATAATAATCCGGAATAATAATAATAATAATAATAATAATAATAATAATAATAATAATAACAACAATAACAATAATTATAATAATAATAATAATAATAATAATAATAATAATAATAATAATAATAATAATAATAATAACAATAACAATAATAATAATAATAATAATAATAATTCAATCAGGAATATAGAATGGGAAGAAACATGTTCATATTCTATGAATTGTTTTAATGCAGATGAGTGACTGCCAACATTATCCTTAAATTTCGTTCTGTGTAATAAGAGTTTATTTAATTGAGCGTAAGACACTAACACAATCACATTTATTTTATATAGATTAATCTCTATACGATCAGTCTCTTTCCTGGACTATATATTGGTCTCTATACGAGTCTAAAGAGTGTCTATACTTGACTAAAGATTAGACTCTAAACAGGACTTTATTTTTAGTCTCTTTATGGGACTATAGATTAGCGTTCACCAGGCTTGCGGAACTGTCCACAGGGATATTGTGTAGCAGGTCCTATAAAATTATATTTTTTCTTTTGCATCTCCTCTTCAAGCAATTTTCGTTTATGATTTTCATAATCATATTGAATCCAAATATTCGTTGCTTTCAAGCATTTTGAGGAACTTTGTTTTTCTACTCTCAGTTGCCGTCCAACTTATCCTTCGGCTTTAGGTCGATCTTGCTTAAAACATGGACTGTAGAATACAATGTGTTCGGAAGTGGAGAATTGTAAAGTTAAAATCTGCACAAATAGCCCTTTATTTACCGTGGCCTAAAAGGAATTGCTTGGGTTAGTAGTTCAATTCTCCATGTTTTCTATTTATTCATATATTTATTTTTGGAATTAACCTAAAGGTCTACATTCCATTTCGTCATTACTCCCACCAATTCTGACACAGTTTTATTGAATTTTCTTGCTCAAAAATTTTTCTACCAAAAGTTTGTGTTGCATCTCTTCAGCATTAAGCTAAGCGCTTTGCTTCATCCGTCAGAATATCAGGAGGAAACATCAATTGAGCTGCTTCTTCCGTTGTTGATAAGATAATCTATAGGATCTGTATTGATATGTTTTTAAGATATCGGCATATCTCGTCTTATCTTTTGTCGATATTCGTACCTGTTTTCCTTTCTCTTTCACGGTTTTTTCTCAGGGTTCATTGTTGTCCATTTATTAGATTCTTCTTTATTAGGAATTTGTATTCATTTATGATTTCTCTTATGTTTCGTTTGTTTATTTCATACTCTTTGACTCTCGTGGTTTTGAAGTTGACGGATAAGTTTTCGGAGAGAACTTCTTCATTTCAGGGAGTTTGGGTTTTTGATTAGAATGTATCCCATCCCTGACTTTAATCTACATTGCCTTTATGGCTGTAGCTTGGTCCTTTATGACATGATGTACATATGATTTTTCCTTCTTATATTCTATTAGGCCTGTAATCAGGTCGTTCAACTGTATAAAATTTATGTTCTCTGGATCTAAGTGATCTTCGGAATGGACCTTTAGCGATGTACGATTTTTTGTTGATGATGGTGATTTTTGAATGTCTGAACTTTTACGAAACGGATTTTCGGCATTCTAGCTCGATTCGCTCGATATTCAGTCAGGTATTCTACTGCGCTGGAAAAAATACAGTGGAATGATTTCGAGATTTGGAGCCTGATTTCATACTCACTAAAACTGCCGGTACTGGATTTATTGCTCTGTGTATCCCTTCAACAGATACGTTTCCTTCCATTTATAGTTTATTGTTAATGTGTGAGTTTTGTCCTTAGTCGCCATGTTATTCATCAGCCCCTCCTAACAGTGGGATAAATGTCGACTAGAAAACCGTCAAATATGGTAATACTCGCGCTTGGATTTCTAACAATGGCACTACAGTGCCGTCAATCTTCCAAGCATTCACTCCAAAGGGTGTCTTTGAGGATTTCTAACAATGGAACTACGGTGCCGTCAATCTTCCAACCATTCTCTCCAGAGTACGCCGTTGAGGATGGCTACTTTTCGGCGTATTAATATTTTGCCCTGTCGCAGGACTTTGGTAAGCCATTGTACCTTTTGAGTGAGCTCTTCATATCTGCAACTGATAGGCTTCACAGGGATGTTACACCTCTATAATCTAAACGCATCTATAGATTGATATCTAAGCGAGATTAAAGATTGATGTCCCATAGAGACAAAATATTATTTCTATACCAGACTATAAGTATTTCTACGAGTCTAATTTTTATACGAGACTGTAGATAAGTCTCTTCTATAAGAATTATAGTTTTATCCCCAAACTGGAATATGAATTAGTCTTAATGCGAGTCTAGAACAATTTATGCTCTAGAATCTTTAATTATTCTTTCAACGAGTTTACTGTTTAGTCTGTAGTTAAGGTTGCACTTAAGTTTCTAGACAAACTAATCAATGTAATTGTTTCCTGGGTTATTTGCCATTTTTTCTCTATTTCAAATAATGTTAAATGATGACGTCATAATGTTATTGTTTTGCTTTTAAAAAATTAACGTTCTAATAACTCACCTTTTGTTAAATAAACGCTGTTGTACTTTATTCGAATAAATATTTATAAATTTTTTCTCCCAAAATTATGATAAAGATTATTTTCAATTTCCTCCCTTTTCCTCTTACCATTCACCAGAGTATTCAATTTGGTCATGTGTTCATTTAAATTATCTAATTTTTGTTTTTTGGGGAGGAGAAGTAACAACTGGAAGAGTGTTAATAAAATCAAGGTCACTAAGTCTCTTGTTTAAATACTCTTAGATTTTAAATTAAAAATCTTAAAATATATAATAAACTGATGAAACTGATGAATCTTATAATTTAATTTTAGTTTATTTTATTTATTTTCTTAGTTTATTTCTTATAATTTATTTACTTTATGGATTTTTTTGACCTCCACCATTGAATTTACATCTCAAAAATTTTGTTCCCCTCCACCAATTTTAGTTCATCTTCAACTTTATAAAAAAATTTTTTTAAAAAGGCAGAGGGAAACGAAATAGAGGTGCAACTAATATCTACCCACAATTAATACACTCACAACAATAATTGTATTTATCTACTTCCGGTTTAAAAAAGTAATTCAAAAAAAAAGCAAAATGAGCTATAATTTGAGATCATTTTCATTATACACTTATAAATATGATATCGATAAGTGATTGATAAGACCAATTTATTTAAGTAGAAAATAATGTTTATTGAAAAATATATTTTTATTTTATTGTTTATTATTACCAGAAAGAGACAAAGAAAAGGGAGAAATCGTTACGATTAGTTTGATTTGTATAGTTTTGAAAGAAGGTAGAATTATGGGGGATTATAAGTGTTGTGGTTTTTGGTAGCTGTACACTTGTACAGCAGCATAATTAAATTATGACTGCAATATTAAATTATGGCATTTAAGTGGTTTTTTGAATTAAATTTTTGGTTCTGATTTTTCATAAACACTCAAGTGGTATCTTCATATGTCATTAGTAGGATTTAGAGATCACATTGAGACTTTCGTTTGGCATCTTGGTGAACTTCATTTAAATTGCTTGACGATAATAAAGCTTAGTAGCTAGACGAGTGTCTAAAAGATACTATTGTTTAATATCTAAGAGAGCCTATGTTTATCCTTTAAACGTGACACTGGGTTAGTCCCTAGATCTGACTATAGTCAGTTCAAATGTTATTTAGTCAACAAATGTTATTTATCGCTAGGGATAGTTAGTTACTTCCGAGGGTAGTGCCCTTGTACGGGACAGTTATTAATTTTAAAGATAGAAATCAAAGAGTGATGGTAAGTTAAAATTACAAGATCAGCCTGCAAGAAGGTGCTAGCGTATAATTTCGAAGATCTCCTAGTGCCGGACAATCACACTGGAGGTGAAAAAACTGGTCTCTTTTCTTTGCCAAATCATTGTAATTACGGAAAAGTTATTAAAGGCAAAAACCTTTCTCATAGCATGAGTGCTATGGCCGATTAATAACGAATCCAATCTGTCCTCTGCCGAAACCATGTAATATGAGATCCATCTCACTTGCACTATCGCGTAAAACTACATTCAAATGTTATCTGAGTAAAAAAGAAACTCACCCCACGAGCTCCTTTCCCCGTCTAACCTGTCTGTCTACAACGTCATTCTCCAGCATAATTACTGTGTAGAAATCGTCCTTACCTCGAATGTCTTCCTATCTCATTCACAGATACCCGGCTTTTGGTTGTTTACAATTGATGTTGCCCTATGCTCTTAACGGCCTGTCTTATAACAGTTGGCCGTCTTCTTTATGACCAAAATTTACTGCTATAAGATGCTGCAATCATCGCTTATGCCAAAGGGTACTGTAACATGAAGATTCTAAATATTACAATCATCTTCTTTGTCCAACATTTGAAACCATCCGTGTAGACCCTACAGGTTCCAATCGGTATGCAAGCATCATAGCGACCGTTTATTACCAACCACCACAATTGAGAAGAACCTTTCGAAAAAAAGAGTTGAGATACAGTTGTCAATTAGACTCTGGTTTTGCATGCTACAGCCCAGAATGGCAACAATACCATTTACTCCATGGATTAGTAGCATAAAATCTTATCACGATGGGAATGTCGTTCGATTTCATGCCACCCCACACAAGTACAGGTTAAACAGCCGCATTTAACATCCATCTCATGGCAACATGAATTAGACACGGGTACATCCAATAAACTTTCCCTAAGGATAGTAGGATGTTAAAAGAAATTCAAAGATTCCAGTCGTTCCAACTAGGAGTATGAATTATCGTGTTAGATTTAATATTCCGGGAGTTTTTCGTTGATTTTCACTTCAAGCGAATCAGTTGTCTCGATATAGGTCAGCTTAGACATCTGATCCGATTCAACAGTTTATTATATAAAAAATTCTTCATGACGGAAATGATTTTATTAAGTCGAATATTCTGGGAGTTTTTCATTGATTCTTTACTTTAAACATATCAGTTATCTTTGGGACAAGTCCTACAAGTTTTATGGTCCAATTTGAATAGAAAACATTTATTTGATTATAAAAAATACTGATGATTATTTCCTCTTACCGATATTCGATTTCGAAGTTGATTTGGTTGGTTGTTCCCGTCTTTACATGTGGACACTTCTAATCGCCAGAAATCCAGCGTAATTTTTGATATGAAAAAATCACCTTTCGATGTCTCTCGATTTAATTCAAATGACAGTAAAATTCTTCCTTCCTTTTGATTGTATTTCAATGATTTTTCAAAAGGAATGCAGAAGCTTCATTGAGGAATAATTTCAAAACATCGACTGTACCAGCTTAAAGCGCGTAATTCACATCTCTCCGGTGTTTGAAAGGGATTATGGAGAGCGTTCAGGGAACAGCACAGTTGT